>CAEGAE010052983.1:0-74472 GCA_903067095.1 Girardinus metallicus | reverse complement strand
CATAAGCAGTCAACTCCCATCTCCTTATCAGATTTTTGCAACAATATCAAGTTTTATTGTTGCAAAAATCTGATAAGGAGATGGGAGTTGACTGCTTATGCCTTTGGTTACATAACCTTTGATAATTCATTTTGGACATGTTGTTAAGTGCTATGTGGCTTAAAATTGAAAAAAATTCTATTCTTCTGCTTTTGCTCTTGCATGCTCATGTTCCTCTTCCATGTTCATCACCACATCTCTTTTCCTTTATTATGTTGCCAGGGAGACGCGAAGAGCTGCGCTTTGTCAAAGCAGTTGAACAATCAAGAGGAGCGACTGACACAATCCTCTGGTGAGCTTGAACAATTTTTGCACACGTCTTCCTCTGTCTCTCTCTCTCGCTATGGTGCAGGTCTTTGCCACCTTGCAGAGGGGGAGGGCCCATTAGGTTTGAAAAATTAACCGCAGAGTCGAAAAAAAGAAAATCTAGCGCCTGCTTAGGTTGAACAAGTGAACAAAACAGACTTTTGTTTGCACTGCCTTTGACTCAGTCATGTGATGTGTCACCAGATTATGCTAACAGTGCATTTGTCGTCTTCAGAAACCAAATGGAACCTGGTGAGGAACAGGATGAAGCTCAGGAGGACTTCCAGCAAGGCATGCCATGCAAATAAAGGCACCAAGAATCAGTTGTTTGGGCAGCCACTTAGCAACATCTGCCCAGATGACTACTCACTTCCCAAACCCATCACAGTAAGTTTATTTTGAAATGTTGAACCTTCTAGGAAATACCAAAATCTTTTATTCCATGTTTCTGAACAGCAAACGCCTACATAGCTGCATGTTTATTCACTGCATCTTGCTCCTATCAGGACCTGCTGCTGCTGCTGAAGAAGAGGGGCCCGTCTGCGGAGGGAGTGTTTCGGAAGCCGTGCAACACCCGGCTCATGAAGGACCTTAGGGAGCAGCTGGATAACGGCACGGACGTAGACCTGGAGGGTCAGCAGGTCCATCTGCTGGTCGGACTGCTCAAAGTGAGTAACACAGAACACGCTGACATTCTTAAGATTAAATTGCCTTCTTTTTACAACTAGAAATATCATTGGTTTGCAAAAAACCCCACATTGTTACAACAATTTACAGCACCAGCTGCTACCTGTTTTCCACCATAGCTGCCTTAAACATTAAAGAAACCATCTGAAGGACCTTAAACCATCATAAAAATGTTTTTTTTTTAAATTCCTGTAGCTCATCCCTATTTTTTTTTTTTTTTGCAGTGTTTCCTGAAGGAACTTCCCCACAGCCTGCTCAGGTCTGACCTTTACAACAGGTGGACAGCAGCTTTGGACCATGAAGACAAAGAGCAGCGAACTCTGGAAATCAGAAAGTGAGTAAATCTACACCCACTCCCAACTGGTTTGCCCAGAGACATTTTTATCACTTGCATCCTCTTTTCAATGGAAGATGTGGTATTTATTTGTGGAAGGACATCTTTCGTGTTTTTTTTTTTATCAATGCTTATGCGGTTAACAGCAGACAAGGGTTTTCTGAGTGGAGTTTTTTTCTGCAGAATATCCCCACTGTCTGTAGGCCGTACAAAAGCCACTTCTTCTTTCTGAGTCTGATCAGTTTAAAAAAGGGAACAAACTCTGAGCAACTTGAAGACCGCCAAACTTATCTCCTTCCTGTTCTTTTTCTCCTCCTTCCTCCGCTGCCAGGGTACTCGATGATCTTCCGGGGCCCAACAAACTCCTCCTGCAGTACCTGGTCTGCCTCTTCCACTGCATCCTGGAGAGCTCAGACATCAACAAGATGGACGCCTCCAATCTGGCGGTGTGTATCGGCCCCACCCTGCTGCAGCTGGATGGCACGCCGCTGGACGTGCAGAGGGAAAAGATGCAGAAGGTAGAAACTCTTGAGATGAATGTGCTCTCTCACTTTTTCTGCTTTGAAGCTTTGTGGTTAGCTGTGCAGAAAACCTCATGAGTTTTCACAAGCCAGATCACCCTTGCAGGGACTCTTACCTCTAGATTATGGTGTAGAAATGAAATTACATTATCTGGATTGTTTAACAGTCTTTTTCTTTTTTTTTCCTGCAGGCCACAGAACTTACTCAGTTCTTGATTGAGAACTGCATGATTCTTGGAGAAAATATTCCATGCTTGCTGGATACAGATGAAGGTAATTAAAGACTAACTCATAATTAGAGTCCAAAGAGTGGCCTTTGAAATGATTTTCTTTGGCAATAATTGTAAAAATTTGCCAATAAAATATAAAACAATTGATGACTCAAGAAATTGGGAAATTCTCTGTTTTTTCTTTAACAGTGAAGCCATTTTCATGTTTTGGATCTTTAATGATATATTTATTTTCAAAACAATTGGGGACAAAAGAAAAAAAAAATCAAATAAACTCACCTTTGCATTTCAAATGTAATGAATTTTGTGGGCCACCAGTAGTCCAAATTTGCCAGTTTTGGCCCTAGGGGCATGAAGTTTGGACACATTTTCTCTAGAGACTAAACCAACACATACACTTTATCTATTTATGTTAACTGAGTCTCTTTCCCACCATGTAGACTCTCTTTCCTCGGTCCACCATGACTCTGCGTACGACAGCACTGACCCGGATGGCGATGGAGAGGCGGGAGAGAAGAGAAGCTCCACAGATGGAGGCCGTGGCTCATCTTCTTCGTATTCATCCCTCAGTCCCAGCATAACCACCTCGTCCTGGCAGTCCGACTCCGCCTTCGACAACAAGGCTCCCTTCAACCGCCGCTGCTCTGAGCCCATCCTCCTCCTCCCGGAGAATCTGGAAAACCTGTGTAGCCACGCCAGGAGCCACGACGACTGCTCCATGCAGCGGGACAACTTCAATGGCCAACCACTGAAAAAGCAGATCTCAGATGACTCCTTCTTGCTGAAAAGCCGTGGTGGGGCCAGCTCGATTTTATCTTTCCCCAAGCTGAGCTGCAGCTCCAACATGGATCCACTGCCCTACATGGGCAAGGACTGCTCCTGTTCTTCCCTGGAGAGCACCGCCTCAAACCAATCGGAGAGCTCCGTCTTCACCAGTTCCCCAATGGGCTCGCCAAGGTGTTCCAAGAAAAACAACAGTCAACCTTTGGTGATGACGAATGGCAAGCTGGACGTTCCCAGGCCGATTTCAGAGGAGAAGAGGCGATCACAGTCCATGAGGGTAGCCTCTAAGGTCCTGATGAGAACCAGGAGCTTGGGTGCCTTCAGCAGAAGCAGCCTAAAGAAGGACGCTCAGAAGGAAAACCCCTTCCCAGAGACTCTTCAGGAGGATTCGCAGAGTGAAGCAGATCCCTCCGCTGATGTTCTGCTCAAGCCACGCCCTCTGTCTGCCATCGAAGTGTTCAAGCAGGTGGACAGCAGGCTGCCCTCCAGGCCTCCATCGTATGAGCAGGCTGTGCAGAACATTGCGCCCCCGCCACTTTACGGCTCCATGACCGTACAGGACGCCATAACGCAGATTAGGAGGTCCCGCCCTTCCTCTATGAACTATGACCTTCCAGTCAGAGAGTACTCATACAACCAGGACTGCTTCTCTCAAACGGCACAGGACACAATTGTGGAGCGGCGGCAGCCGTTTCGCCAGAGGGCAATGTCTGAGTCTGTGTCCAAGGGCCAGCATGAGATGGTGTCCCGAAGATGCAGCCAGCCAGTGTTCGAGGAATTTTCGTATGCAAAGGAGTCTTATGTTTGAAAATACTAAAAACGTTCCTCTAAAGTAGAAATAATTTAGTTGAAATTGAGTGAAGCTAAAGCAAAGAGTTCATTTCTTTCTGTCCCAGATTTGGTCACAGTTTTTGTATAGTTGGACTTCCAATGATGCCAGCATGTTTGGCACTATTTCTATGCATTGTGAATATGCTTGCAGCTCTGTGTTTGTACAGAAAAGTTTATTTTTCACCTTTTTGTTTTAATGAATGTCAGTGATGTGCTTCTTGTGAAGTTGCACATTCCCAGTAGTACTATTAAAGTACAAATATTACATTATATGTAGTTACCATGATAGATATTTAGTCTATCCCCACGTGAAGCTATGAACACAGTTTGCTGTGGACGAAATATGCTATGAGTTTCTATGTTTCGTGTGTTTTATGTGCAACACATGACATCAAGCACAGTTCATTTTTCTTTCCTGTTTTGCTTTTTGTGAATGCACTTCACTTTTCACAGTCTTCCTCTTCCACTACACTAAAGCACTTTTAATAATGATTAGTTATGCTTTTCCTTTTTGTATGCTAAATTGTAAATAGGTTTAGACACCAGCAGATACAAATGTCTTATATTTGTAAAGCCCAAATAATATAAATGGTTCTAGATGACTCTGTGAGAAAATAAAATAAAAATAAAGTATAAAAAATAAAATAAGTCTTCGCTGTCTTTTTAAGAGCTCTTTTGTAAGTCTTTGATTTAAATAAACTGAGTCCTCAATTGCTGCATCCTAAGCTCACTAGCAGCAGAATTAATGAGAAAACAAAGCAAATAACTTGCTGGGCTCCACTTCCTTTTACTTGATGTGTTGCATAATAACAGCAGCCAACCTTATTGAGAGAACAGCATGTTCTGGCACACTCTGCATGCTAAACCTGATAGAAACCAGACAGCGTCGCATGGACGGATTTGGTTTTTCTGCGAATTGCTGTTCCTCTTCTCTGTGACGGTGTGATGGGCTGATGCCACCGCTTCTTCCTTCCTTTCTAAAACATATTTAACACAGCTTCCTTCCTTAAGAAGTTCATTTAATTCATTGCAATGTTGCATCTGATTGAGAAAGAGGAGGCCTTTGCAAAATGTTTAAGTTGGGGGTTAAAATAACTAAGTATTACATAAAATATTCAATAATGATTGAAAGAGGAAGATTTTTCAACATATTACGCATCGTAAAAGTCAAACATTGCAAAGTAAATTCATACAATCGTCATCTTAGACCTTCATTTAACATGTTTGAATTTGAGAAAACCAATGTAAACAGAAACTAGAAATCTTGTTTTAAGAAATGAGGAATGCTACTGGAAAAAGCATCATGAGTTTCAGCATTGACAACAGAAATCATTACAAGTTTAAAACAACCGAACGGTCACAATGAATCATACGTCTCTATTTAAACACGCACACCTAAATTATTAAAACGCAAACATGAAAAAGCTTAAGTCAATATGTTTGTGCATCTGCGATGAATCTTGCACAAGATCTTCGCCACAAATAACTTGTGGTTAGATAATGGACTGTTTCCAAACTCTAAACACCGACAATAATGGTTCACATGATGCTAGAGATTCAGACAGACAAAACGAACTCATGAAAGATTTTGCATGAGAAAGCATCTGTAGAGATTGCAGAAACTACTAAAATTGGGTCAAGAGCTGTCCAGCACGTTATTAAAAACTGGAAGGATTGTGGGGACCCATCGTCTTCAAGGAGGAAATGTGACCAGAAGAAAATCCTGAATGATTGTGCTTTGTGATCTCTTAAATAACAGGGAAGAAAGGCTTCAATTGAAGCATAAATATTGGACTCTGAAGCAATGGAAGAAGGTCACGCGGTCTGATGAGTGCAGATTTACCCAGAGTTCCAGAGTGATGAGAGCACCACGGTAAGAAGAGAGGTGAGTGAAGTGATTACCCATTATGCTTAGTGACGGCTGATCTGGGGTTGCTGCAGTTGGCCAGGTCTCAGTTCAGCAACAGTATGTGTTCAAGAATGAGTTCAGCTCACTGTCAACATTCTCAATGACCCTGATGACACAGGCATATCCCAAGATGACGATGCCAGAATTCATCAGGCTCAAATTATAAACAAGTTGTTTAGGGAGCATGAGACATCATTTTCACACTTGGATCAGTCACTTCGGAGTCCAGACCTTAACTCCATTGAGAATCTTTGGAATATGCTGGAGAAGGCTTTGTGCAGCAGTCAGACTCTACCATCATCAAAGCAAGAGAAATAAATCTTGTGACATTGCAGAAGCTTTTCAAAACAATTCCACAGCATATGTGTGCTGTAATCAAACCTAAATATTAGAGTGTGTGATCTGTTTTTTGGGTGGTGACTTTTATTTTGTGAACGTGCCAGATTCAGTTTGTCCTCAGAAGCTGGGATTTCTGGCTTCCAAGTTGAGGGAGCCAGTAATTTTCCAATATCTCTTCAGATTAAATATGGCTGTTCCACTTAGAAGTAACTATCTGAACCTCTAAACATCAGCTTGGAGAGAAATATATTCTCATCAGCTTGTATTGCTAATAGTAGTTGGCCTGGCAACTTAGCTTGACATTGCAGTGAAACACATCTTGGAGACCCTTTGCACAGCAGTAGTTACATCCACCAAGGCTTTTCATAATACCTCTTAAATGACTTTAGATCTGATCCATCTAAGCTCTTATGGTGTCCTAACACCTTTGGGATCTTGGTTTGAGGTTATGATCACTAACTGCTTGTCTGAAAGACTTTCAGATATCAGAGTTTTTTATTACACCCATCCATCCCTTTTCTGCTCCCGCCGAGGAGGCTCAGTGGGGCGAGAGGAGGGTTGAACAGTTCGCCAGTCCAACAGGACAACACAGGTCAATGAACCATGCAAAACACACTGAAAAAAGAGAACGGCGCTCCAAATTTAAAAAATATAGTGTTCATTGATCACAATGAACACAAATTTACTTTATGTTTGGTTACATTGACAGCTAAATAAGCTTAATAAATTAACCTGGATAAAGTTAATTTAATCACTTGTGTGACCAATTAACAAATTGTTTTAAAGTTGGAAATGCAGTCGTTTTTTTCAGTGCACTCAATCCTAAGGGCAATTTTGAGTGTTCACTTAACCCAACCGTCATGTTTTTGGGCTGTGGCAGGAAGTAAGAGTAACCAGACAGAACCCAGACATGCACAGTGAGAACATACAAGCTTCACAAAGAACGACCCCAAATGCCAAAATACATGTTGAGGTGATTATTTATTAAGCCGGCTGACTTAAAAGCAATTGAACAGATGTGCCTAATAAAGCGGACAGCAAGTGTACTTTTATCTCTTGTATTTTTAAGTTGCTGTTTTATCATATTTTTTGGACATTTTGACTATTTCTTTTTATCTTTTGCTTCTGAAAAACAGCTGAATCGACCTGACAATCGAACATCGACCCGTATTTTTGTTTTGCATTTTAATATTTTATCCTTTGCTCCTCTCAATGTGAGTCAATGAGCACGTGTTTATTAAGAGGCTACCTTTGATGTGGCATCCATAATGACCATGTCCAGCAGCTCTTGACAGCAAGCTTTGTCACGGCTCAGCTTACTGTGACCGCTTGTTGATAATGAAGGCAGGAGAAGTACACACTGTGTCATGAGTGCTCAGCGTGATGAGCTGCTCAATAATCAGCAGTGTGAACATGTCCTGCAGTAAATATTGTAGCGACAATGCTCATGTGAAGTGTGGGTTCAGCAAAATAAATGGGGACACGGTGTTGACGAAGATAATTGGGCACAAGGACTTTGGCAGATTTCTTATGTTGTGTTGCAACAGAAATTTTGTGAAGCAAATTGACCATCATAAAAAAGTAGCACATCATCTGCATACTCTTGGAAATAATTATATTTTCTCCATGCAGCACCTCCCTTGCTTGATTGAATGATCATTTCTGCTTGTTTTATCAAAAATATTTGCAAAGTGGTTTGTTTGCAAAGAAGTTGTATTCTTGTTCCTTCTTGGTGACGTCAGCTAAGATGAAGATTCAAAGAAAGTGTAGAGATCTGCAAGTTTCACATGGAGAAAAATAAAAACCCACAGGTAGAAGATTCAAGCAAGTAAAACAAAGTTACAGTAATTTCCAGACAACTGAATGCACTAAGTTTGAAAAACCCCCAAAAAGAAACAAAACAAAAACATGAAGGTCTCACTTGTCGATAAGCCACAGTTTTTCAAGTTGCACCATGAAATATTTACATTGACATAGCTTTTAATGAAATGTGTACATTAAATATTTTTTCCAAACATTGCCTAGAACATAGCTGCTCCAACAAAGAAAAAAATAAAAAAATAAATACAGTAGCCTATAATGAAGTCATTGATTTCGCTCTTCATCTTCCTCCTGTGCAGTAAAACCACTAGAATTGTGTTCTTCTGTGACAGATTTCTTTCAAACGCATCGGTAAAAACTTTGCATTCGCCACATCACAGTGTTCAAAGCTTGTAAAGAAAAGTAATGAAAATTACAGTAGATTTGAATGAATTTAAGGACTTAATGACTGACTATTAATATATTAATTTCTGAACTGTGAAAAACACAAACTTCGGAACTTGTTAAATTTCAAAACATTTTTCATTTTGGGTGTTCAATCACCTGATTTCTCTCACCTGCATCTACTGTCATTATCCACTCATCCCTAATTATTCAGGCTCACCACTTTAATTTGTCCTTCACAGATGCCTTCAGTAAAACGACCAGTAACTCCACCCTGTTACTCCACCTTGTTACTCCACCCTGTTACTCCACCCTGTTACTCCACCCAATCCTGTTTCTCGTCTGTTTTCCGTTATACTTGTTCTGATTTCATTATTAAAATTACACATGATGACATATAGCTTACAGTTAAATCTGGCATAAATGTAACAGTATTTCATAAATACTGTTTATGAAATATTATGGTGTTAAACATAGTGGTGGATGTGGATGCAACTCTATCTCCAAATGGCTAAAGCAAACAAAAATTAATAAAAGTTTTGGAGTGATCTAGTCTAGACTAAAACAGGATTGGGATGGTAAGACATGTCCTTCAGCCATTTATGCTTTAAAATTGTTCAACAAGGCTGAAATAAAACAATTCTATGCAGAAGGGTGGATGGAAATTCCTTCACATTGATGCAAAAGACTCATTGCCAGTCATCACAAATGCTTGAGGCAATAATTTTTTCACATACAAGCAGGTTTGTTTGATACAATGCTTAAAACATTACATTATAATTTTACATTTTGTATTGACTTAGCTTATATTTCTATTAATATTTCTCAAATGATTTAACCCTTGTGTTAAATCATTTGACATCTTCAAAAGTGACCCACTAGCATGTTTAGCTGTAGAAAAAATACCCTAAAAAATTACCATTTTTCAACTTGAAATTTTATGACTTTTCCTAAATTGACCCCATCATTAGAAAAACTGATACTTTCTTTTTCTTTATGTTTCCATTTGGGCTGTACACCACTAGGGTACAAGGATTGTCTTATGGGTCATTTCTGACCCGTGAATTGCAAAACCATTTAAACAGCAGAAAAAAGTTCAAAGGTCTTATGTTGAAGATGTCTCTATGTTGATCATCTTCAACATTTCATGTTGAAGGATGTTGTATGAGAGAAGTATTTTCATAATTGACGTCCTATTCAGTATAAAACAATGAACTGTTGACAAAAAAGTTACCGACTATTGAGTTTTTTCCCTTTCATTATGGTTAATTCAGAAGTAATTACGTCACATTTATATGATTACAATAATAAACCTTTACTGTATAAAAGAAAACTTATGACAGTTGGTTTGTTGTAAAAAGAAAAGAAAAGTGTTATACTGTTGATCGTCTTTTTGTGTTGTGTAACAAAAAAATACATGAAAAAAATGAATTAAAATGAGTTGAATTGATAAATAACAGATTGTTTCATCATGCAAAATAGATTTTGGATTTCAAATTCATGTAAGATGCTTTACTCTGGGGCTTTTGTTAGGGCGGGTCATTTTTGACCCGTAGGACAAGGGGAGTAAACAGAATGTTAAGACTCACATTTAACCGCACGAGGCTTAAATGTGAGCAGAAAGCCAAAACAGAAAGAATCCGCAAGGGGACAAATGCATTTCAAATGCATTGCAGGTTTTTGATTTCCAACTGGTGACTTTAAAATAGAATATTAACTGAATAAGTAGCGAAGTTTAAATAATGGCGCCTCTCTGGTTTTGCACTGTTTCAACAACCTTTTTTTTTTTCACAGATTCTCTGTTTTACACCCATGCTTAACACTTCACTTCTTCACTGTCCAAGATAAGACCCATTGTTCTAAAATGTTGAAGCCACAGTGATAACTCTCTTATTGACGTCAGCCTGGAAACTTCCTGTCTGTGTTTGAAGAATGAGCGGAGAGTTTAAACGTTTAGGTTGTGTGAGGAGAACTTCAGACTCAAAGCGCCCCCAAAAACGATGGGTGAACGTGTGGAAGCTTTCCCTGCTGGTTACATAAAGTTGTGGTTCTGGCTAATGAGAACAGGCTAATACAGTGGCAAAGCCTGGTCGTTTGCTCATTTTAATAAAGCGTAATGAATTGGGAACACTGAGGCATGAACAATGCATTGTGCACTTAGGGATGCAAATCCCAGCTCCTCAAAGCACACAAATCCCTCGAATGAGAGGATGCTTGTTATACAAAGAGGCATACGTTGCTGCAGCTATATTTAGCCCTACATTGTGAATAAATATTGTGGTGGGGGCTACGTTATATAATAGCAATGTTAGAAAAAATATTTTTGACAGCTCTGTAGAGAAAAATCAAGACGTAGATTAAATAATTGATAGGTCCAGCTCTGACGTCAGTCTCACAAAGCTTTTCTCCTCCTGCACACAGTTTAGGGTTGTTTGCTGTCCTACTTTTCTCTGACACTTTCAGACTTTTCTGTACGTAGAGCTGAGAATGCTGCCTGTGGTTCGGCGCCGTGTTCAGCTGTGTTTCAGGTTTTTACTAAACACCTCACGCTGCCCGCAGCTTGTTGTTGGCAGGGAGCAAAACAAATCTGTTTTCAAGTGTGCAGTCACGCTTTGCCTGTGCACCCCACATGCACGCTGAACAGTCGATGTTGCACTTACTGCCTGTTCCCAAAGGCCTCTGTACGTAGATATTCAATTTTATCACGATGTAACCATCAAGATAATGTGAGCCTGGGTGTCCAGACTGAATTAGAGCTTTTAAAGTAACACTTTTCATGTTTATAGTTTAGGGAAAGTGTAGGTGTGCAACACTAGGAGGATGACTTTTCACCTTCTGGCTTTTTATGCAGGATGTGGTGTTTGCTTCAAAAGGTTATACTCAGAACTTCTGTTGTTTTTTTTTCTGAACTACCTGTGCCTTTATTAGCTTTGAGTCAGGGGGAAGAGAGCTATCAGGCACTTTTGTATGAGGAAACTATTTATTTTAGCAGCTGTTCTGAGTTTCTTGTTCTTGTCCAAGTTTAAATTTATTCTTAAAAAACAAGCAAACAAGTGTCAGGGACATCTGGGTGTTGACCTGAACCACAAGAAGTTGAGATTATTTATTGTTTGCAACAAGGCAAAAATAGTCTGCAAATAGCAAGAAACATATAAGCTACTATGAAATTCCAAGTACTGATAATAGAAAGAAAAATGTAATGCAAAGAAACATGTTAACTTGAGTTCGCATAGTGACAAACAGCCAGCCATAAGTGTTCATAAATAATTAGTTTCTGTGTTTTATATGCCTATTAGGCACAATTCTTTTAGTTATACTTTTTCTGTGGGCGCTCTGTCAGATTTGTCTTTTCTGAACTTTTGACAATTGGGTACAAACTGAAAAAAAAATCTTTATTTTATTTTATTTTCCAATCCTATTTCTGACATTTAAAAACTATTACTTCCTTAAAAGTTTGATGTTGTATTTTTAGTTGGGCGTTTTTAAAACATGAGGCAATCGAATTAACTTCATCGGCACATAAATAAAGTCCCTAGTTATCAGCAAGAAGGCACGCTAAAAAAAAAATAAACACAGGGTAGGCCAGTTAAGCGTTATAATTAGAGTCAACTCGTAAAAATGTTGGTCTTGAATGGAAGTGACGTAACGTCCGCTCTGTTTTCTTCCTGGATACGGTTGCTACAACCGTTGCGCACTTGTTAGCTTCCAAACAGACGACTTTACTCGCCAAGTGTCAGCGCCAAATTGAACTGAATCTCGGTAAATAAAGTTTGGAGCGGCTTCCGATCCATTGCTTTCCATCCTTACTGCCCCAGGGAACCAAACGGGATGTACACCTACTCAAGTCACCCCAAACCTGTGGAGATCCGCAAATACAGAGATCTGCCCGACCCGTACGTTTCTTTTTAAACTGTCTAGCTAAAATGATAAAGCTGCAAGTTTGTCGCTGTTATTACATTGTAGTTGTACGAGCTTACAGGCACAGGTAGATCTTCCCCAGATTAGCAGTGTAATTTTGCATAGTGGTTCCCAAGCGTGGGGTCGGGTTCTCATTGTGGGTCATAAAATACAGGGTCCTGAAATTACTTGTGGGATTTAAAATACATAAAAAAGAATCTGACTACTGCATGCATGTTTCTGTAATTTAAAGATGAGTCAAAATAGCTTAAGGAAAATAAAGTTAAATGTATTTATGTCATCAAGCTATTGTCTATGTCTGCCATTGTTTAGGACAACAACTAAAAAGTATGAAACCCACTGATTTTTACAGTTGTCAGACAAGTTAGTACAAATATTAGTCAAATTTTGGTTTCTTTTTCTTTTTCTATGGTGTTATTTGACATTTAAATAAGAAATTATCTCTTCAGCCTGCATATTTTAACTGTAATTTCACTGACAATGAAATTCACGTTTCTAAATGAAAATGCTTTAATGTAAAGCCTTTTTTTTTTGTTTTACGAGATATTCAGAAGTAGACTTGCTGTGTACTTTAAATCATGCTCCTGCTACATAAGCCAGGTAAGCAGATGGCCAGACATTCTCCATCTGTGTTTTATCCTAGAGAATAATATTCAGAGCCCCCTGTTTAATGAGACTTCTTGATTATATAGGTCAGGTCTTAATCACACCTGGCTGTAACTCATAAAAGAATAAACTCAGCTTTATTATTTTATAAAGCTGAGTTTTTCTTTGAACTGATCAAAGAAAAACAACATTTAAATGTGACAAAAAGCAAAGGTACAAAAAATGAAATTGGGATTCACTGCACTTTAGTAATATTTTTCACAGTCAACGAACAAAGTGTCTGAAAAAGCATTTCAAACACTCCTTCTGTATTGAAGTATAACATTACATGGATCAGTTTTTCTCTCTGAACGACCAGGATGACGACGTTAAACTGCTGAAGATTTTATTGCACCTCTTTTGTCGCCAAAATAGGATCCAGCTGCAGTATGGAAACATTATGTATGATCGTCGGGTCGTCAGAGGAAATATCCACGGCCAGCAGGACATTTCAAAAGTATGGATGAAACATCGATGTTACCCTCTTCCTCTACATATTTGTCATTATTATTATTTTTTAATTGAATCTCCTTTTGGAATTATTAAAGTATTTTTGAATTTTGAATGATCTTGTATCCCCCAATTTCAACAGAATAATCAATCAGACCCTGGTATGCAGCAAAGACAGCAGGCGTACAGAAGGAGAGCTATTGCTCGAAAACAGGCCAAGGAGCAGTTAAAAACCAAGACTCCTGAGGCTATACAGGGCAGGCAACATGTTGATGTGCAAACAGGTGAAACACTTTGTCTAAAATTGTTTTCCCATGTGCTTTTGAACCCTGCAAACAAACTACCGTCTCTGTTATTTCCAGACTCTTTCCTTGAGGAGCTGAGCAATATCATTCAAGTTAGTGAGATTGATTGTCAGACCGATGAGTTCCTGGATAAACCATCAACACCGCTCTTTGTTCCTGCCAAATCTGGGGTAGATGTTGAAACACAGATAGAGGAAGGGGATGTGAGTACAGTAAAGAGAATGTCTACATATTGACAGACAGACTGTTACTACAGGGTAAAGCAAACAATGCATCATCTAAATATATGTATCCTCTGCAGCTGTTTGACTTTGACGTGGAGGTGCAGCCTGTGCTGGAGGTTCTGATTGGAAAGACGATTGAACAGTCCCTGCTGGAAGTGATGGAGGAGGAGGAGCTGGCCTGCCTGCGGACCCAGCAGAGGGTCTTCCAAGAGCTCCGAAACAACGAGCTGGCAGAGGTGCAGCGTCTGGAGGAGCAGGAGAGACGCCACCGAGAGGAGAAAGTACGAGAACAAGCAGCTACAATTATTAAGCATTCAACACTTACCTTCATTTTGATTTCATTTAATGCTGTATTTATTCTCTTAAAGTAGCCTGGGCAATAGTTTATACTTCTTATGCAATCAGTAGTTGTAATTTCATAAGAGCTATTTTTATGTTTTAGGGTGTGAGCTGTGGTTTTGGTTTGATGGGCTTGTTGTTGTCAAGGAGACTCATCAAATCTAATCTGATTGACGCTTTTCTTCAAAATCTTATATATATATATATATATATATATATATTTTTTTTTTTTTTTTTTTTTTTTTTACATGTTTTTATTAAATCTTTTTAATATGTATGTATGTGAATTGATACTATCATATCTAGAAGAAAGATAAAAATACATTTTCCTTTTGATTCCAGGAGCGCAGAGTTGCCCAGCAGAAGGAAGTGCTAAAGAAGGAGCAGGAAACCGCAGAGAAGATCGCCGCCCGCGTGTTCAGCCAGCAGTACTTGGCTGGACTCCTCCCTGCAGTCTTCTCCGCTCTCAGAAAGCACGGCTACTTCTATGACCCTGTGGAGAAAGGTGAGCCTCTCCAGCTTTCATTGTTCTACCACAAGAGGGCGATAGTGCTCCACTCTGAGTGCCTTTCGTGGAAGCTTTTCTCTTGCCTGTTTAAAAAAAAATTATATATATATTTCTGGTGTTATTTTTGCAGATATTTCAGTGAATTTCATCCCATGGCTCATTGCTGAGGTCAACAACAAATTAGACAAGAGATACGCAGCAAGAGAAGTGCTGGACAGTAAGATACTTCGATTCTTTTGTTGTTTTCAACCTTTTAACTTATCACAGCTTCATCAATTGCTTCAGATGTGTTATTCTAAAAAAAGAAATTATTTACACTTGAAATGTTTAGTCCACTCTATTATTTAGCATCCGTTGTCATGTTTTGTGAAGTCTTCAGAGGTTTTCAGGAACATCTTGGGCAAGATTTGAAAACTTCCATGTGTTCAAGTAGTCAAATTAAGCGGCTTGCCCTGCTCTAGCGTTCAAGGGAGTATGAATACTTTTGCAAAGAAATGTAATTATTCAGAAACAGCCACAGTTACGTGCCTCCTCAGAACTAATGGACAAAAATCATTTGACTTGTCCCATCTTTGTGCCCCCAAAATATTTAAAAACTTGCATAAAGTTATAACGCTTTCATCTAGTGCCATCTACTGGTAGTTACTAAACATTACACAGGTCCTGGAACAGTAGTAAGAGTATTGCTGAGCAAAATGCGTTTTAAAGATGTTCATCTTGTGTGTCTGTTTCAGACATCGTCTATGAAGTCATTCAGAAAACACTGCAGGAGTTTAAGTATCTCAAGTCGGATCAGGACTGCTGTGACTCATGAAAAGATCAGCTGTTCAGCAAATGTTCCATCAGAAATAAAAGTCATAAAAAAAAGTATTTTTATCTTTCATGATTCAGTTTGTTGTCAATTGAAAAAATAAACGTGCTTTACACTATTTTGTGATCTGAAGGATGCCCTTTGGCTTGTATTTAATAAACTACTTTAGCTTTCTTATTAAGAAATATATTTTGTTGGTTTTGTTGACCCAGGATCTTAAGAAAATGACTTATGTGTATATTAATAAACATATACAGCTTTACATAAGTGTATCCGACTATCCAATCAGAAGGCTTTCTGTTAATGGTCATTTTTTATAAAAATAGTTAAGCAAGAGATGCCATGTCAAAATCCTTTTCTCAATATGTGGAAGTGATGAATGTTTATCTCAAGTGTTCAATTTCTTTATGTGGTATCTTACATCATCATTTGATAACATTGTTTAAAATGAAAACAATCATTTCAGATAGAAATACTCTCTGGTTGAAAATGCCTCCCTTTCAATATTTCCACACATTATTTATTCATGTATTGGTTTAAAGAGTCATGGATGACATCACTTTAGGATAAGTGTGTTTGGCTAAAATAAGATAAACGGTCTGTTAAGAATACCTTCAGCGGGGTGACAGCGTGTTGAAAGGGTGTGAAAGGTCAAATCGGTGTGTTTACGTCAAGCCCTATTAGAAACAGAAATCTATGAAAATCATTGAGATTTTTTTAAACTATCCACTGTTTAGGCAGTGTTTGTCTGTACTCGTAAATAAACTATACACATAACTACAAATGTGAAGTTTTGAGCTCTGAATTAAAGGTCCGAGGAACCATAAACAGCTCCTCACTGATGTCCCGACCCGCCTCTCTCTCAGCCAAACCAAAGCAAACAAAAATGACATATTCTCTCAGGTTTTATGAGCTGAGACACTCAACTGGTGGCAATCAATGCGCTTCAAACAGTCCAAGGATCATTCAAAGTGCCTTCCTTTGAATTAATCAATTTGCATCAGCATCTGTTCAGTTCATTCAGATGCTGCCTACAGGCAAATAAAAGAATGTTTTGCATTTTTGTCAAACAGTTCACGAAGCTCTTATAAAAATAGAATACAAGGAACAAGTCTCCACATCCTTTCTTTTTTTTTTTTTTTTTTTTTTTTTTTATCATTCATGACCAATCTGGGAATTTCCTTTAACCTTTGAATTCCTTTCATATTAGCGCATTAAGTTTGATGTTGCGCCAAATTCCGTTTGGGACAAGTTTTATTTTTAGTTCTTCAGATCCTGGAGATAAATGTAACACATTGTCGTCGATGAGGTATAGCTGCGATTCACTCGGTGAAAGGAGTGGCGGTGAGCTGCACTACCGCATCCCTTTGTGGTTTCGTGTGATGTAGAGAAGCAGAAGAAACCTCGGATATATACGGCTCTATTTTAATCCCCGTGGCGCCATTGGTCGGCTCACCTTTGACGCCTCCCACCTCTGCTCGCTGCGGCTCCTTGGATAAGTTCCGCCCGCAGGGTGCGGCGAATCACTTCCTGTCTGTGGAAGTTTCTGCTGTGGCGTAACCAGCGGCAGGTGACCTCTCATTGACAGTCTCTGATCCGCTGATGGATGCGCTTCAAATGTCAGTCAGGACGTATTAACAGATCGTGCTGCACACATGACTGATCTCTCACTGGATTTACGCAGCTCATTTAAAGGCAAATGTTCTCTTTTTAGTCAGATTGTTACTGAATCATAAATAAAATATAGGATTAAATCTGTAAAAAAAAAAAAAAAAAAAAAAAAAAAAAAAATGGAATCAATAAAGAGTCGTTATTTAAATCAGTTGTTTATAAATTCAGCTTTAAACACATTTTATATTGAATGAGGGTCCCGTAATTATGCACAAATATCTTAATAAATTTAAAATTACATTCATTTCAGTAGTTTATTTTAAAACGTAAATCTCATAATTATAATCAGTGCACCCAGAAGTTTATATTTCAATCATTTTTACCAGTTAATTTGGATAATTTTGGCTTCAAAGATCAGTCACAGACCATTGGAATGTTAACAGAAACAAAATGTTATGTTATGGCCCGCAGAATCCAGGGTGACTTAGTAGTTGTTGCTAAAACAACTGGCTGTTCACATATGCACACAACCGTATTAATTGAAAATTGCACAAGCAACCATAATCCATCCATCCATCCATTTTCTGTACACTCTTGTCCCTTAGAGAGGTCGGGAGGGCTGCTGGTGCCCATCTCCAGCTACGTTCCGGGCGAAAGGTGGGGTAAACCCTGGACAGGTCATCAGTCTGTCGCAGGGCAACACAGAAGCAGACAGGACACACAACCATGCACACACACACACTCACACCTAGGGAGAATTTAGAAACCAATTAACCTAACAGTCATGTTTTTGGACTGTGGGAGGAAGCCGGAGAACCCGGAGTTTTGGCTAAAATAATAAAAAAATATTTTCACAACTGAAAATGTCAGCCCATGAAAATGTAATTAAATATCTAGTCAGAGCACCTTTGGGGGAGTCATTGCATTGATGTGCTACAGCATTTGCTTTAACGGCAGCCTTCGGGTTTGTTTACTTTTTGGGGTCTTTCCATGTGACAAAACTCCGTCGATTGGCTTTTCATTAGCTGTAAGGTACAATCATGAAATGTTATAAGAAGCAAACGCTTTTTTATATCAGTTCGTGTGTAATAAATCTGTACACGAGTCTCACGTATTTGTTAAATTACAGGAATAAATCAATATTTCTTTGATATTCCAGTTTGTTGAGATGCACCTGTAGACAGTAGTAAAGGCGTTAATCCCAGGTGAAAATGTGAACCTGTGGAGTCTCGCATCCTCCCGGCGCCTGCAGCCGCTCTTCACTCTGTCTGGGATGGAGGAGCGCCATATTGCGTCTGCTTGCACTCACTGAGTTTGGAGGGTAATCTGCGGCTGCCCGCCCCGGATAAACACAAACTCGTCTCCCAAAACCCAACACCACGCTCCGGTAAGACTTCCACCGCTCCAGCTATTGATTTGAGTTAGCGGTGCATCTTTAAAAACCCGAAAACACTTGGTTTTTCCGCACTTTTTTTTTTTTTTTTTTTTATCCTGCCGCGCACTTCCCTACTGCGCCGCACAAAGGAGGAAAATCTCCCAACAGGTGTCTGTAGGATTAGGATGTGACAGCGTAGCTTCCACTCAAAGCACCCAAATTTCAGTATTAGCACCCAAATTGAAGATGCTGAAATGTTTGCGGTTTTGTGCTCAATTTTATTAGTAAAATGCGTTTAAAAAAAAAAAAAAACAGAAGAGTAAAACAGTTCTGAGCTTAGTTTCCCTCTCGCTGTATGTGGGTGTGCACATTAACAAACAAAAGCTCAGAAACAATTCCAGGTCCATAAATCTTCACTTTGTTACATTTGAGAACTATGTAAACAGGAAACACCTCTTGAGAGCTGTGCTTGTACTGTAAGACGCAGTTTTGCGTGTTTGCGATCGACTTTGTTAGGCGACACAAACAAATAGTTGGATAAAAAAAAAAAAAATTGAGGTGTGCGCCTGTTGGCGAATGCAGCAGGCGTCATCGCTGAAGGTTAAAACAGAGAAGGGTGGGGAGAATAAACATTTATTATAGAAAGTGGGTGAGGCTCATTGCATAGAAAATTTAACGTCCATGTGCCGTTGTGACTGAATTTGGTCAAGCTGACGCAACGCTGCAGGACATCCGGTTTGTAATTTTAAAATAAAATCCTGAAAATCTTTTTGTTGAAAATGATCCCAATATATTTGTGATGCAAATTTTTTTTAACAGAATATAATAAGTGAAATAAAATAAGTGTCAAAGGATCAGGTTTAGTTTTAGAACACCCCCAATTTTTCAAGTTTGCTATTAAAATATGCAGTTTAATGTCTCTTTACACACTGAAATTAAAGCATATACAAATAAGGAATTTATGTTGTGGGTCATTATCTTGCTTGCGTATGAACTCCTGACTATCTAGATGCATACCAGAAGGAATGCATTGTGCTGTTGAATGCTGTGGTCGCCATTTTGGTTCAGGGTGCCTCTCACTGTGGATCCGGCAAAACAGACCCAGGTTGTCACACTTTCTCCTCCGAGTTTGACAGTTTATGCCATACATATGGAATCACCTTGTCGCCTACTTGACAGCGTACAAAGATCTTAAATGATGAACAGAAGATTTTACATTTTGACTCATCAGTCCATAATGTCTTCTTCCAGTCTTCAGTATTCCAATTGTGGACTTGTCTTCCCAAATCTGCAGCTCTGTCTGTCTTTCCTTCACAGTTGAAACTGAGTTTTGCTCAGATCGGCCAGCTGTTGTCCTGTGAGCCGCATATCAAGCAAGCTGTTAACTCTCGTCATCTGGACTCAGTTGTGACTTTGGGTCAGCCAGATCTCTTCCCGTCAGAGTTTTCCCCAGTTTCCGAGAGCCTTTTGACGATGAAGTTGACTTTATAATTTCATTGTTAATTACCTTTTTCTTGATACTTTCTGCTGTTCAATATGCTCACGAGCACCAATAAAAACACAGATTTTATTGGTTGCACCAGATTTCAATGCGTGGTAAACCTCTATTGCAGAGGGAAGGTTTAAAACTGTTAATCCAATTTATGTTTCCTGAAAAATGTTGTTTTCTATAATTCTGAAATATATATTATTTACAGCTTGTGGTAACCTTAACTATTTAAAGCTATTTATTGGACTTGAACGTCTTGAATTGCAATAAAAAAAAACAAAACAGGAAGAAATCGGGTGTTCTAAAACTTTTGACCGAAAATGTATCTATATTTCTTATATATCTTTGTATGGAAAGCAAAAAGCAACTTTTATTTTAAGTCGACTTTTATTTTTGACGTATTCCGGTTTGGCTCGTGCTACGTGTGCGGACTTTGATGATTCATCTTCATGATGACTGTCGCCTGCAGGAGTGTCGATCTGAGCAGCTGAGTTTAAGTAACGCACAAGTGGCTGAAACTCGTTTCTCTTCTTTTGTCTCTCGCAGGAGGACGCTCTGAGATCCGGAGCCGCACGGAGCACACGTCTTTATTTTATTTATTATTTATTTCTGGTTCTGCAGTTCTTTTCTTAGCAGCTCGGGGAAAAAGGACGGCAAAATGCCCAGAGCGGTAGGTGACCCTTTACTTTATTGATATTTTGACTCGGTGCCTGTTGAATCACTTGTGTTGTCGGAAACCTGTGGTAGAGCTTACACTAATCATAAATACTTTAACTTTACTAAAATATTTCACTAAAAATATTTAAATAAGACAAGTCATTACAGACATAGTATGGGATTTTATTTAAAGATGATCAACAATCTTACTTCGCTTAATAGATGTCGCATAACAGTATAAAATAGAGTTTGAAAAAAAAAAATATATATATATATATATATATGTGTATATATATATATATATATATGAGATGTGGCTAAAGTGTAGGTTAATAAGTTGTCAGATTGTTATCAGTTGAATCCTATTTTTTGTATTTCAAACAAAAAAGTGTATTGAAAGTTCAGCTGTCTGGATTTTGGGAGTTGTCCGCCAGTTGAAGAAGAAGAAGAAGAAGAAGAAGAAGAAGCTGAACTATATATTCAAACAGGTTTTTTCTCTTCACATTCTCCTGACTCACTTTGCCCCACCCCAGTCAGGGTGTACAGTCATACACACCCCTCTTTCAGCTCACTACTTGGAAATTTCTGGCGAGGCACACATGTGTATCTTATCGTAGGCAGGAAAAAGTGATGGAGATGGTCTGGTTATGAACAAGACAAAAGCACATGTCTACTTTTTCCCTCCGGTGAAGTAACTCTGATTGGACTTAATGTTGTAAAGTGGAGTTTAATAAGCAATTTATGCAAAAGAGGAATAAATTGGAAGGATTAAAAAAATATCCACTATTATCTACAGTTTGTTTTAGTGAACAAACCTGTGTTGTGATGACAATGACCAAAGCAACGATTGGAGTCATAAAGTACATTGCTTGTTTGTTTAAAAAGGCCTCTGGGTTGTCATGAGCGTTTCTGTGGAAATTACATCATTGCCATGTGAAAGCATCAACAAGCTGTTGCCACAAAGCAGCCTTTTTGGACCATAGTATTAGACTGTACAGTTGACTTTCCATGGCAACGTGAGGAGCTCAGAAGAAGATGCTGACATTGTGTTCCTCCCCTATGATTCACCCAATCTTTGCAACTGGAGAATTGACAAATGGACACGAAGTCTGTTTTTTAATGAAATTATTCCAGACAGCTTTTTACTTTAAAAATTAATCTCACAACTGCCGAGTCTCACTTCCGCGCCTGGTGAGATTTAAGTAAGAAACAGTGTTTTCACATCTGTGAAAAGTGTGAAATTAGACTAACAGGCTCGAGAAGTGTGAGTTGAGCCACCATTTAATCAAAAACATAAAGGGGGAAGAAAACTCTGCAGGATCTCTATATGTATTTCCTAGATAATTAAGACCCTTAGCAAACCCTGAGATTTCCAAAAGACATTTTCAACATTTTCTAAAAATTGCAAAGTTGCTGTAATGCTTTCAGGTTTTCTGCTAAATCTTTACATTTTGATTAAAAGTAGCCACCCGAATGAACGGCAGATCTCTATTTTTTTAATGAAAATTGCTAACTTTGAGTTTTCTTCCTTCAATAACAACTTCTCTACTGAAGGCAGTGGTTTCAGTGATCTGTTAGTGCTTAATATGTACACTGATTGGAAGAATAATTGGATTTTTGAGTTTTCCACTACCCTGCCATTGGTCTTAGCTGGTCATCAGTCAATTTCCTTGAGTATTTTAAACATTTTACATTTGAAAAGTTGAAATTGAAGGTTTTGCATCACCAGTAGCCCATTTTCAACAAAATCAGATAACGAGCAGCCAAAAGAAAGATTAAGAACTTGGGTGAACGGTCTACCACTATGCCTTAAACTATTATAAATACACCCAGAGTTTTATAGAGTGGAGTTTTAGGAGATGTAACATGAAAGAAATTGATCTCCCACATCTCTGAAACCGGCTTCATTTGTCTTTTTGTGCAGAAATGAGAACCCTATTAGATCATTTAAGTTGTCATTTTAAACTTCAAGGAATCTAGTGGCATTTTATTGTCTGAAAATCTATAGAAAAGTATCACAGAACCCCCAACATTTTTATATTTTATGTTAAACAAATCAGAACATGTATGCTGGGGCATTTATTTTCCACATAGGATGAGTTATGTGAAATTCCCCTGTGTGTTTGAATTCTCAAACGATCATTTGTCAGTCTCTTTAATAGCATAGCAACAAAGCCTGACAGAAATCATCAAAATCAAAAGTCACGCCTAACCGTAACCACTTTGAAAACATTTTTTGACAATTAGCTACAGGGAAGAAAATGTAACTAGGAGTGATGCCAGTTAAATATGTGTCACCTGAGCTGCTTTTATCTGCTAAGATCAAAGGATAGGAGTATAAAGATACCTTGAATTTGATCCTAACTTGCATAGAAACACGTAAAGTGGCTGTGATTTCTACAAGTTGTAAACTTGGGATAAAACTCAAACAGCATTAAGTGGTTGGAAAGGAGAGGCTCTTTTTTTTTTTTATAGGAGCATGAACCATATTTAAGGACCAGTGTGTGTGTGTGTGTGCGTGTGTGTGTGTGTGTAATGCTCCCATATCGATGGCTCTGTGACTCATGTGTCACTTATTTCAATGACACATTGTGAGAAGTAAACAATAGCGCTCCTTGGCTCTCCCAGAATCCCGTCTCCTTGAGGACACGAACCAAACAAGGAGTGCCTACTATCGCAGGAGATCGTTGATGATGGGTGTTTCCATAGTTACAACCAGTTCTATTATTGGGATTTACCAATTTTCAACCATTTTATTACTTGATCTAATGAGGAACTCCCTGTAGCTGTGATCCATGCTTCAGAAACAAATAGAACTGTATTTAAATACTCCTAAGGCTGGTCCATATCTCTTGTAGATGGGTTTATCTCAATCACAATATTGGTTCCCTTTGTTCTGGATACTTGTTAAGCATGTAAGCTATGCAGAGGGTTAAATATTGAACAGACCCGACACAGGAATGCAGCTCAGCTTATTTTTTGTAACCACAGATGTGATGACCACCTCAGTTCTTTAACTTGACCGGTGCCTGTTACCTAACCTGAGGGAAAGGAAAATGCCTCGTGACTGAACTGATCTGCTAAGTTCTGCTAAACATGAAATTGCTTAGAAAATTACTTTTTGGGCTAAGCAGACTTCTGACAAACCCTGAATGAATTTCAAGTGAAAAGTAAAACGGTAAAAAGAGAGCGACATTTCTCCCTGAAATGTCTTTATTATTATTTCAGCACCAGGATACCAAAAGCTCTTATCAATTACAACACAATGGCAATCTAAGAGTCCACTAGTGGAACCCGCCTGTTTGTTACATTAAAATGAAAATGCTTCACTTCAGAACCTAAAATGTTGAATACCCAAATAGAAAAATAAAAATCTTAAGAGTCTTAAAACATATTTTTTCTAAGTTCTTATGTAATTTAATTCAAAATACTGCACATTTCTTTTGAGTTTTGTTTTTTAGCTTGTCAATTCAAAACAAACAGAACCAAAACTAAAAGTGAAACCTATGATGGATGACCAAAGCAGCTTGTAAACGTTTATAGCCTAGATAGGAGTGTACGATACCCTGGACGCATTTTTGCTGAAGAATGTGTATTTCTTAGGTTAAGGAAATGAGGAGGTATACATTATTTGCATTGTGTACCTTATGCATTGGTGGCCAGCCGTCTGCAACAAAACAGAAACTCAGAATATCATCATTTCCAGATATATACCTCTGGAAAAAAAAAAAGCCCACTGCACTGAACCTCTTTGAAAACCTCCTGGTGATTCCTGAACTCTTCCTGAGTTAAAACATGAGTATGGTTGTTTCTAAATGAATCTGAATGCGTCTTGTTTGCATTATTTGAGGTCTGAAAGCGCTACATCTTTTTTTTGTTTTGACCATTTCTCATTTTTTGCAAATAAATACTAAATTTATGCTTGGAATTTCGGAGACATGTCAGTAGTTCATAGAAAAAAAGGGCAAGGGTTAGGGTTTGGGTAAACCCCTGATCCTTCTATTCACCATAAACCACACGAGTGCATGCTGAAGGTTTTTTTTTTGTTTTGTTTTTTTCCTGAAGATCTCATCAGAACTACATCATTTACATAAACAAAGATGAGACTCTGAGCTTCTGAAACTAGGCACCCATTACTATACCTTCAGTTTTTCATGACGGGATGGAAAACATTTCAGATTCAAACTATAAAAATAAGAGTACTACTCTGAGTCCAACCTGTGTAAAGAACAAGCTTGACTTTATGTCTAGAGGTCTTTAGTTATGCAGCGTTTAAATGCATGCCCATTGGTTCATGCCTCTGCAGCCCTCGCCTCAAAATGCCTCGAGGACATGAGTATTAGCCGCCCAGAGTTCCACAAAACATGTGGACTGGACAACCAAACGCCCGTAGTGCAACTTAGGGTAAAGATCTAGCCCACAGTGGCACAGTCAGGATAAAAGCCACTCTTGCCCTCCGTAATCTGAGGTTTGACAAACAGTCGGAGCCTCTTTTCCGACTGTTTGCCAAACCTGTTTGCCATTTATAGATGGAATCAGTCTCCTTTCCATGG
The DNA here is from genome assembly GCA_903067095.1 of Girardinus metallicus. Lineage (NCBI taxonomy): Eukaryota > Metazoa > Chordata > Actinopteri > Cyprinodontiformes > Poeciliidae > Girardinus > Girardinus metallicus. Next base: position 49,403 of record CAEGAE010052983.1, on the reverse strand, counting down.
AGATTGATTCCATCTATAAATGGATCTCACTGTCATGTCCCCTTTCTTAGGAAATAATTGGTTTGAAATTACTCTTAATGTTAAAGTTGATAATAGACATGCTTGTTTTCCTGGTTACCAAATTTGAATACACTTTGTTGTCATGGCAGCTTATATTTGACTGCTTTTCTAGCTGAAAAGATGAAGTCAGTTATTACTGTAATGAGTAATATGGAACCCCGCATACGTTCGTCTGACTAAAGCTGCCCATCATGGAACTGTGGGCCCCTGCCAGGTATATTTTTAGGAAATGTGTCATGTTTTTTTTTTCCCCCCGCTGTGAATGGTCACAGTTTATTGTGCGTTGCCATTGGAGAATTCTGGTTCAGATCACATATCACTCGGTCAGTGGTTTCTTTTGGCTCGTCTGTGCCACACATGCATTTATTCTGCTTTGTGTGTTTTTCTAGGTGCTCTGCTTGTAACTTCTTGGAAATGTGAGAAACCTTCCCCAAACTTTTCAATGTCTAGATCATCTTTTTAATAAAAGGAAAACACTCGGTAAAGCAGATTCAGTTCTGGTGGATATATTTGGTAATCTGGCTCCAGTGAGATAGTTTGGGGCTGCCGGGACAACACAGCTGAAAGGAAAGCTTTGTTTTGCTGTAAAGTGTAGTCCCTCCTCCCTCCTTTCCTTACATTTTTGACTTGAAACTGGTCTCTTAATTAGGCTGCTGACTCTTAAATTTCAAATTGTGCACACATGTTCTGTTGGGGTGCAGAACTTCAAAAACATTTGTAGCTGTAAGATGTAGTTTAATTTAGGCTGTGGGAGAAAGTGTCTTGCTTTTTGAAGTTTCCGATTTTTATGGGTTTGAAAGTAGCAGATGCGTGTTACGAGATAAAGGGCTTCTTGAATATCCACTGTCTAGACTGCTTCGTCCTTATCATGACCGGCGTAGGAGTGGGTGCTTTCTTTCCAATGTTGTGATTGGATTTTCTGCTTCTGCAGGATTTACCATCACTAAGCCTTTGTAGATTCATGGGAATCAGAGTCGCACTGAGTCACCAGACTGGGGCAACCCTCTTCCCGTGGGCGTCGCAGAGGCTCGGTCACAATGGACTGGAGATGAAAGATGTCACAGGAGGCTTCTGTTAGCTGGCTTTCTCCCTCTCCGCTCTGTGTCCACTAACCTCTTGGTGTCATTTTCATAAGCCCAGTCGATACTCGGAGGGTCCATCTCTTTCATAACCTCCGCAAATACCAGGGACTTTTGACATTATATCCACAGGAAAAGTCATTCAGTGTGCGCTTTGCCTCAAAGCAGCCATTGTAAATATTTGTGGGTTGTTTTATGGCCTTTGTCTAAATTCTCATGACGTTTGATGATTACTAACTAAACGTACAGTGCTGAATATTGTTTCTCCCCATTATGATACACAGTTGACGTCATTTTCTATTATTACGTTTGTCATGGCAATCGTTCTGTTTGCATATATATATTGAAACTGTGGATTAATCACCGGGGTGGATTGTTGTGACAACAGAACTGACTTGCTGTGCATGATTCATGGCTCGGGTAGATGGCTGTCCTGTTATTTGTGCAGATCGCTGTGATCAGTCATTAACCAGAGATCTGGAAGATGTGCCTTATTTCTGCAGATGTGACTGTAGTTTAACCAGCACTCTGATATCATGGTTTGCTTTATTGCAGTATGTGGAATAAAGCATTTTCAACTCATTGCAGCATTTTTAAATTTTTTTTTAAATTTATTTATTTATTTATTTTTAATGAAAAAATGTCTTATTTACTTAAATTAATTTTCTGGATATCTGAATACCTCAAATTTTGCTGCACAGTTCGGTTCAATCAGGCTGTGTGTTTCTGAAAGCAGAGCCCCTGCTGTTTACTCTGCAAATACACCCCCTTACCAAACATACACGAATACACACACATACACCCAGGCTCTGTTCTGCAGTAGTTTTGCATGCTTTACCTTACAGTACTGTGAAAGAGTTTACCCTTTTAGGAGTTGGTCTGATTTTCTTTTTTTCCCCTTAAAGTCATGTTTTAATGTTTCAAATTTGATCAAACAAATATCATGCAAAGATTTCTGGAGGAAATACAAAATGCAATTTTAAAATATGATTTATTTTATTGAAGGAAGGAGATTATCCAAAATATTTCTTTGTGTGTTAAGTTTTGTATGAACTGCTTCCTGGAAAGCTGAGTTGTTTCTCTAACCACACCCATGTCTGATTATAACCCAATCTGTTAAATTCTTAAACAGAATCTTTCTGGCAGCAAAAGTTGGCAAAATTATCTAAAATGGCCACACACCATGCCCTAAACTAATAAATTCAAGGACAGATGAGTAAAAAACAGTCACTGACATTTTTAAATTTAGAAATGATTTCAAAGGACTTTATACAGTTTTGGGACCCAACCAAATCACATTGAGAGTCTGGCCTATAAAAAAATTACTTCAAGAGTGCACCAATGACTTATTCAGAAAGTCAAAATAAACCCAGAACAACATCTAAGTTACTTAAAACCTCACTTTCTTGAGTTAAAGTCAGTGAAATGATACCAAGGAAACAATTCCAAGAAGAAAACCATTCTGACCAAAAGAATAACCAGTCATTGACCTTAAAGCCACAGTATGTAGATTTTACAAAAAAGTTTTTTTACGCTTGTTAAAACTGTCACCATGTCATGATGGTATGAGACAGATAATCTATGAAAAGAGCAATATGCTCTACTTCCTCCCAGGGCTGCCATTGCAGTCTGAAGAGATGCACTGCTCCTGGTCAAAAACAACCAACCAAAGCAAGGAGGAAGGTCTTAGCGCTGTTAATCAAGCTTCTGTATGTGCTACTAAATATGCTAATGGCAGAGAAACAACTTATCGTTCCGGGAAACTTTTTATCTGCTGTCATAGGCAATGCTAACTAGCCTGAGCATGTAGGGAAGGATGTGAGTGGTGCCAAAACCCTCCTCCTGGCTCTCATTGTTTTTTTTCCTGATGGAGCAATGTATTTTTTCAGATGACAGCATAGGGTAGAGGCAAATGAGCTCTATCTTTTTTCACAGATTCTGTCCTTTATTAACCGTCGCAACATAATGATGATTTTAGCAAATGGGTAAAAACACACACACACACACATATATATATATATATATATTTATTTATTTTTTTATTTTTTTTATATATAAAAACAACACAGTGCTGTTTTAAGCTCAAGCATACAGGCTGCTTAAGTTCATTCCACTTTTGGTGACTTGGCAAGTTTAGATTTAAGAGGAAACTACTATTTGACACAGGGCGAGGTTAGTTTGGCCAACTTTTTTCTTAATAAATGAAATCAACATTTGAAAGCAGGCTCTCGTATTATATTTCTCTAATGTTAACTTTTGTTTCATTTTCTAAAATGTGGCAAAACAAAAAAAGTCTATAAGAAGACAAATACTCAAAGTGCTGCGTATTAAATCTTGTGAAAACTGCTCTGTTTCTCTGTGTCAGCTTTTAAACTGCTGCCTTTTCGTTCCTCTACAGGTCAATGTACGCATCACCACCATGGACGCTGAGCTGGAGTTCGCCATCCAGCCCAGCACCACGGGCAAGCAGCTGTTTGACCAGGTACAGTGAATGTCCTTTTTTTCCAGTTTAACCTTTGTCCTAGCTGGAACAGAACAGACTTTCAAATGAGGTGGTGACTGTCAGACTGAAGCCTGCTAATAGAAAGTGGTAATCAGATAAAATGCATTCAGAGAAATTTCATCTGAAAAGACAAATGAGATGGTTGATGTCAGTATTTTGAACTTCAATAACACTTAAATAACATCTATGTTAACTTTTATGTACTAAAGATAAGTCTCTATTGATCTTTTCTGGTCATTTGGGGATATGGTGACTTCTAAACAGGTAAAAAGGAAAGGCTATTGTCACTTTTAAACAATTAAATATAGATTTACATTTCTTGCCTTTTCAGGAATTTGGCTAAAAACAGTCAAATTTCAATCATTTACCTATTTAAGTGGCACGGATGAAAACCCTGTAACTGATTTATTGTTTAACACATCACACACACAGCTATATTAAGCTTTCCTCACCAACTACACTATGCATAAATTTCCACAAAGACATGCTGTTATTAGTATGGATCATGATGCTTTCACAGACATCCCGAAAATGTGATTTTTTTTTTTTATTTTTTGGTTTGGATTGCTGAATCAGTCAAGCATGTTTGTCTGAAATTCATCTGACTCTGGTCAGCTACCGATTCATCTCTATTGAAAATAAAGTGAGTTATGTCACCAATTTTTAAGGATATAGAAAATATAATTGAAATTTAAGCTGTTTTAGTTTAAGCCATCTTGTAACATCTAGCTGCTTTTTTGTTCCTGGAAAAACTCTAGGAAAGGAGCAAAGTTGGGGAAGATTTAAATGGTGAAACTGATTAACACAAATTAAAAAGTTAATGAACTTTAGAACAGCTTCTCTGATAATTTTTGTTAAATTTCAGCTGTGTACACAGCACTTCTAAGGCCTGTTTTCCTCAGTTCAGTTTGGCTTAAAGTTGTGAATGAAACCTGTGTTATTAGAAAACGAAAGGTGTGTTTGGCAAAGGCAACTTTTTTCCTTTTCTGTTAACTGACAGCTTTCTATATCATTGGAGTTATTTCTCATTGAGGCCACAGTCACCTTTGAAAATCAAGATTTTCACTGTTCTGTGGTCAGTTATTACTATTAATGGTAACTTCCTAGACAATAGTTTGTATTTTCCTTTCTTGGAGCATTTCTATTGTAAAACTCCGCCGTTTGGATCCAAACGTAGATGTCGAATGATTAGCATGAGCTCCACTGTGGCTTCATGACAGGACTAGAGCAGGAAAAGCATTGTTTTAGGTACTTCCTGTAAAACCCGTTTTTCAATAGCATGTGTAGCAACTGTGGCTGCCAGTCAGGGGATTCTCCCATCATCTCTGTTGTTTATAAAACCAACAAGGCTATAGATTTTTTTTTTTTTTTTTTTTTAAGACAGACAAGCTGTTACTCTAATTATAGCTGCTGGGGAGTTTTTCCACCTACCCATTGAGATTGCTGTGCTGTTCCACAGTTCCCTTTTACAAAGTCAGAGGCAGTTAAGTGGTCGACTTTGATGCAAAGGTCAATCTGCCACTTTGAACACGGGCCTGGAATGGTTTGTACCTCTATTGGGTCACGTTGCTGCTGCATCGGACAGGTTCTGTCGGAACGCTGAGTAACAGCAGTGAGCTCATTCTCAGTCTGGTGTGGCCCCTGTGGTCAGCACTGATCACAGCTTTAGTCCCCGTTTTTCAGGTCTTAAAGAGAAACATCTGCCACTCCCTTACACACCCTGCTGCAGTTTCACTTCCATATGACTGTGTGCTGATGCTTCTTTTATTATCTGCCGAGCAATATCAATTTAAGCTTAATCGATTTGTTTGTCAGCTACGTTTAGAGACCCTCCACAGTTGCATTTCTCCACTGCAAACAAATGCGCGAATAATAGCACAACACTGTCAGATTTTATAAAATACAAACTTTATAAAAAGCACTCTTAATTCCACTTTGTATTTGAGTTTATGACATCTACATTACAAATGACACAAGAATCGCACTGATTAGCTGACATTAGAGGAAAATCCCATTTTGAATTGATTTGATTTTAACATTTCATTTTAGCCTGAACTGATTCTCTTCACAAACTGTTTCATTGTGGCCAGATTTTCCTTAAAGCCGCACACTGTTCTTAAATAATGCTTGCATGTTTTTATGCAGTCATGCCAAAAATAAGTAAACACAGCTAAAGGAGGGATTTGGTGAAACACAGAGAAATGAGGAGTAGAGAAACGAGAAGATTATAAATTGACGTGTTGAGTTCTGATCAACTGATGTCTGTCGTGATGTCAACAGAAACGTGTGCAGTTGGAGGCTTAGGTTTTTTGTGGTGTCGATTTTTATCTCGACTAAATACCATCTTACAACAAAGTCGCAAAACGAAAAGAGAAACTGTTCATAAGATGTTGTTCGATAGGTGACAAACCAAAATTTATGCCTAATTAAAAGTCTGCGTAGGAGCTTTAAAAGGTTCGAGTGATGAAACAAATCCAGTTTGGTTTATAGGTGCCTGATGCAAAATACCAAACAAATTCAACCTGACACCCAACTGTTATGTCTGAGCTACATTCAAAGTTTGCTGCAAAGTTGTTCTAAATAAAGCAGGAAAAAGTGTGAATTGTAACAGCTCTCATGTTAACATGTTCTTACTTTCACTTATTCTTCATGTTAGTAAACTCACCTTTGTTCACTATAATGAAAAGGGACTGTTCCTCACCTCAAAGAGCACTCTTTCATCTTTGTGCTTTTTGCCACTGTTCAACAGCCTGACTCTGTGTGTGAACTCCACCCTTCCCTTCAGTCGGTGGACTTTAGGTTATTCAGTTCAGACGATGCAGAGCCGTTTCAGTCCAGCAACATTCCCTTCTTTAACTGCAGGGCCTAAATCTCATAAGCCAGGAGGAGCCGATCTCAGTCCTTATTTGATGGCTGGTAGATGAATCTATATCCTTTTGCTATGCCAGCTTTCTGCCATTGTGGTGTGGCAACTTTCACTCTTTTACCTATAATGAGTCTGAGGTAGCTGGTGACTCAGAAGCTGAGAAGGATCCACTTCTTTAAACTGACCACAATGGTTTCAGTGTTTATGTTTTTATTATTAATTTTCATTGTATTTAAATGTTAAATGTATTATTCACACTGACCAAATTACTGATCACAAAGACATTCTTGATTCTCATGAGTAAGAATAAGGATTTATTAATTTTTTTATTGTGCACATGTCCGCTAGCTAGCTAGGAAGTCAGCACCAAGTGCTAAAAAGCAAGTTAAGAAGCTAGCACCTGGTGCTTGAAAGCCAACTACCTAAGAAGAAGAAAGTGCTTCTTAGCTAGTAAAGTAGCTAAGAAGAATTTTAGATCAAAATTCTTCTTCTTCTTAGTTAGTAAAAGCTAACTTGGATGATTGTAATAATCTCTACATTAATTTATTTTCATTAAAGATCTGCTGGTGGAAAGAGATGGATTTTTTTTTTTTTACTTACAAATCTGTTTATAATTTGTTCTATAGCTAATTATGTCTTGAACTAAGGTTCATATATCCGTTTATATATTAAACATTCTTAATTATTCTTCTAGTGCACTAATGGCATGTAGCCTAACTGAGGAAGATTTATATAAAATTCTGCAATGCCTGTTAAAAATGTGCTATTTAACCAGGTTAAAATTGCAAACCTGTCTATTTAAATCTATATAAAAGCATAAGCCCCTAACTTATGCTTTTATGTAGATTTCTTTCAGTAATGTTTCAGTAATTGCGTAACTGGGCATCTGAATCCTCAAAAGTCATGAGAACTTGCCAGAACTTGCATTTGTTCCTCTTACAGAACAAATGCAATTTGGATTTAAAATGGGTTTCTTTCTTCGCTGGGGAAAGTTTGTTTAAGCTACAAGAATGCTTAATAGAATGTTTTTATTGTAAATCAAAAAACAGATTATGTGCAACTATGTGGTCGTAAACTGTATCTCTATCTCACTCAGTCAGGCCTGAAGCAAAAACAACCATGAAAGGCCTGCTTGTTTTTGGAGAATCTCTTGTTTCAGGCATCTTCCTGATGTTGCATTAAGTACAATCCATTAGGCGCTGCCTGAACTTGAGTCATTTGTCTATTTAGTCCCACATCCCAGTCTGATCCTGTATTTTGTGCAAACCACCAACTGTGTGGGAGTTTTTGAGTTTATTTTCATCATTCTTGGAGCTTATCCTTGGCGTATGCAGCCTCGCCAATATGTTCACTTAAACTTCATCCAGACATCTTACCACCTCACCTGCTAACTGGGTGGAGATTTTTGGAATAGATGTGTTCAGAAATGGCCTGGCAAAGAGTCGACTGACTTAATAACAGATGCATAGAAGCAAAAAGGTAAAAAAAAAAAAAAGTCCCTCTCTGGTGTAGGAAAACTTCTGTGCAAGCCATAAAGACAGCCTCTGGTTTCTCTCAGAAGCCAGTGGAAAATTGTAACTCCTCCCGTATAAGGAGTGATTATTTCAAACCTATAACTGTCTTTTCCCAGAATTAAAAAACTTATTGTAAGGGGAAAAAAACCTGTTAAAACTGCCTATCTTTAAGTATACCTGTAAGTTTTTCCAATGTGGTTTGACTTAAGACTATCCTAATAATCTGCATTGATGGATACTAATACAAATTATAAGTCGTTTAAGAGTTTCCATCCCCAGATGCAGACCAGCTGTTTGTGTTCTTGCCTGTTGTCATACTAGACGGTTGTGTAGATTTGGATATAAATAATTTTTCATTATTAATAAAACTAGTAATTTTGATCAAAATTACTCAATTTAGAAAATTACCAAATAGTGTAGTCTGTTATTATTTATAAATACCTGCCTGATAAGACCTAGATTTTAAAATAATAGATGAAGGCACTAGTCTAACACAGGTGTTAGCTGAACAGCAGGACACTTCAAAAGGTGCATGGAATGAAATACAAATAACTTCTCTCAAATATACAAGGGTATATTAACAATAAACTCATGTTTAAAAAAACAAAGGGTAAACATGCATCAATTTTTCATTGTGCACAGTTAAATGCTTTATTCAAGGCTGTATCGGTAATCAGTTAGCTGCAGTGTTAGCTCAGAACGTGGTCGACTCAGCTCTGGTCCAAGAATGGACCACAGTGTTTGTTCAGGGGTTTGTTTGGGGCATTTTCCTACCTCTGGTTTGCGTAGGCAGCAACTCGGTGAAGCTGTGTTTCTCTGCTCTCGAATGAACATCTGCTGCCGTACTTCTCCCTCGGTGGGGTGGCAGTCAGCGTTAGTTTTTGACAGCAACCTTGGGGAACTAGTAGCTTCAAGGTTCCTTCTGCAGAGTTCCAAACAAAACCAGTATCGAGGTTTACTTCTTTGGCTGATCAATGCAATAGAGTCACTTTCATTTTGGATCCAAAGCTCCTGAACGATGGGCAGCACTTCCTTCACCAGTGAAGAAAGGGGGTTTTGGGTAGCGTGCTGCCGCCTTGATGTTTCTCTGCTGAGCAAGAGGTCAGAAGAGTAAAACTCCTCCTCTTCCTGCTCCTGGGACTTGAGTTGTATTGTCAAATTGATAGTTATCATACCAGCCCTTCATGGTTGAATGTCTAACACTGTGTTCCTGAAGTTGGAGTACACAACACCAGTCATGCAACACATCCTGGTTTTACAGCATCACTCCCTCCCATTGGTTGAACAATAAAACCGCTTTGTTGAAGCTTATAACAGAAAAGCATGTGAACAGAAAACATTTCATTTAGAGAGCTGCCAGTATGGGTACCATATGAGTGTCTGACCTCTCGCGCAAAATATAGAACACAAAACTTAAAACTAGTAGTGAGGTTAATCAAAAATAAGTATATTTGTGGTCTGTTTCTTAGTAATGGCTCTCTTCTCTACTCAGCTCTCACTATTTAGGCCTTGTAATTTAATAAAACCAACAAATTAGCTTAGTGCCTTTTGTAAATTTTAGTTGAATTGAGATAATATGCTAAAAAATTTAAATGTGGTTTACTAACTTATTGCTATAGAGGAAGATACTGCCTTTGTCGTGGAAAAACTGTTAAAAAAACAGCTGTATCTGTAGGTACAATCTCTACCTGCTGTAAAAGTTATGTTACCACATATTGTTTTCCTAAAGCGAGGGTTGTGTGCTACTAGTGTTGAGTCCTGTCAACACTGCATGATAAAATACACTGACGTCCCTCTCAAATTTTCCCAAATTTAAAAGGAAATGTTTTTATTAAAGATAAGCAGTCTGTTTTGAGGAGTGTTTTTTTTAGTCCTTCCATGTTTTTAAATCTGCCTGATCAGTAACAACTTACCATTTCCTCTTTGATATTTAAATATGACCATATTGTTTATTTTGAAGAACATTTTTCATTTATACTTGTGTATATCATTATTTTGTCAAATAATCATTACTGATTTAAAAATATGAAGAGAAAAAAATGCAATGAAAAGTAGTATTTTATATGCAAGCCACAACCTATAAACATTTTGCTGTTTTATTTTTATTTAGGTGTTAAAAACCATCGGTGTACGTGAGGTGTGGTACTTTGGACTGCAGTATGTGGACACCAAAGGCTACCCCAACTGGCTAAAACTGGACAAAAAGGTAAGCACATACTTTACAAAAAGAAAGAAAAAAGAATATTCTTTATGATATTCGCGCTTTAATGAGTACTAGAATAGAAACGTAAGGATCTCTGGTATAAAGTGACATTTTCAGGTAAACAGCTACTTCAGTTTTTGCAACGCTTTGAACTGAAAAGGGATTTCAGTGACCTGCTGTCTGCGTTTTAGTAAATCAGTAGCTACCACGTTGCCATGTGTGTGTTTTACATATGAAGTGCATGACAGCTTATTTTCAGTCTGCATGTTATCAGCTGGAGGTAAATTATTTGAACTTTATGTAAGCCACCATTTTCTTTGTCTTTCTCTTTTGTAAACATTTGTTACCTTGACTACACCAGGCGTGTTTTTTTTGTTTTTGTTTTTTGTATTTTTTTCCCCCCTGAGATATGGATAATCTAACCTAACTAAAGTAATTTGGGCTGCGGATGAAGTCATGTCTGCAAAGAAGCAGGACTCCAGATATTCTGGATATAATTTGTCTACTTTGAAGCCAAATAGATCAACTAATGCTTTATTTTATGGAAAATCTCTTAATGGGTAATTCCACTAATTTTTAGAAATAAGAACCCATATGCAGATGGTTAATACATGCTTAAAAACTCCATTGCAAGCCTGGCTGTTACGTAATTGAGTAATGTGCCACACACTGCAAAAAGATGGTCAATAAGTATTTAGTGAGTTTGAGGTTAATGTCCTCTCTGCAGCACATGCTAGCCTCTGTTTGCTAAGTTTAGAAGTCGCCTCTCAGCATTTTACTTTCAAAAACAAGGGTCACGGAGAGACGCATAGAAAAAGAGATTGGATTGTTTGCATCAGTCAGCAATAGGAAGCTGTTCCCAGGGTGCTAACTGGGCGATGCAGCTAATCAGCACAATAAAAAGTTCAAACTGGTTCATTCCTGGTTTTAAGCCATCAATCAAGAGTGGTTGGTTCCTGTTTTGCATTTAGAGGAAGAAGAACATTGTGAAAATGTTCACTGTAACTGGCCGTTATGAAAGTTGACTTCCAATGAAAGGAAAGCTAGACTCCTTAATTGATTAGATGAATTGAATACACAATACTACAATGATTCAGTTGATTTCCAGCTTCTACAGGTAATGAAGTGTCTTGCAGAAGAGCAACAAGTGTCTGAACAGATCTCTAGTAGATTTTAGGTTTCTTTTCTGCAGACTCTATCGGGTATTCTTCTACGATTGTTAATTGAAATCATTCCCACAACTATGTGTCATCATGGTGTGTTTATGCACATAAAGGTTTACAAGAAGGTCAGAAAGTTATATTTTGGTCTCGTCTGACCAGATCAGGGTCTTTCCACAGATTGCACTTCTAGCTTTTTACAGCTAACTGAGCTTTTCAATCCCCTCCAGGTGTCATCTCAAGATGTGAAGAAGGACAACCCACTACAATTCAAGTTTCGGGCCAAGTTCTTCCCTGAGGATGTTTCTGAGGAGCTGATTCAGGAAGTCACCCAGAAGCTCTTCTTTTTGCAAGTAAAAGAGGGCATCCTCGGCGACGAGATCTATTGTCCTCCAGAGACGGCAGTTCTTCTGGCCTCCTACGCAGTCCAGGCCAAGTTTGGTGACTACGACAAAGAATTGCACAGGCCTGGATATCTGGTCAATGAGCGCATGCTGCCTCAGAGGTAAGATGTGCGACGGTATGGTGTGTTTGGGTAGACCACTTTTCCACAATGCTAACCCTACTAACATATTGCTATCAGTGTTCTGGGCATGTGAACATAAGCTTTGAAAATCTAAAAGTAGAAAGACTTTTTGGGAGAGCCAGAGAATCTAAAAGGAAGGGCAAACTATTTTTACATCATTGTTAATAGGCATTGCTACTAAACGGATCTACGTTTGGTAAAACGTGTCAGGAACTGACAACCTTTCTAGGTTTCAAGCCTTTAAGCAAACATTTTTTTCTTCTAGATTTGAGTAATTGGCATATTCTTCTGCCCTCCACTTTAACTGGTAACTTTACAAAGAAGAAAAAATAGCTTTGGTTATGCAGCACAGCAAATCGTTGGATTTTCTTGGTGATTGCTGTTGAGAGATGTAAATAAGTGTTTTAATTATGCGTGTTTAGAGTCATGGAGCAGCACAAGTTATCCAAAGAACAGTGGGAGGAACGAATCCAAGTGTGGCACGAGGAGCACTCTGGGATATTGAAGTGAGTTATTAAACTCAGTTTGTGTTGATAATTTTAAGCTCTGCTGTGAGAAGTGCAGGGGCTGATTGGGCCGATCGTTTCCTGACCGTCTTGCAGGGAGGACGCCATGTTGGAGTACCTAAAGATTTCTCAGGACCTGGAAATGTATGGAGTGAACTACTTTGACATTAAGAATAAGAAGGGAACAGAGCTGAGGCTGGGAGTGGACGCACTGGGCCTCAACATTTATGAGAAGGACGACAAGTAAGCATTTTGTTTTTTACCAGATTACTTTCAAAAGTAAAAATGCTTTTGGTATTTCTTTATATTCTGACCTACAGTTTGGTCGTACAAAGCTAAACTTCTTGGCCACATGTATGCTGTGACTGGAATCTCATTTAGTCCTGTTGAATTAGGACTGTATTGTCAAATGGTTATTTGTCTGTTATCCTTTAAATTCTTCATAGAATCTTATGATGCATTTCTGGTAAAAATAAATGCTAGTCTTTACTCTTTTGGGAAGTTTGCATCAGCGTTTTAAGATTTAATTTAATTTTAATTGTCGATTTCTGGTCTCTTTTTATTAGTAGGTCAAAACTTTACAAAAACGATTTTTGCCAATTCAACATAAGAGCATAAATTATTAGCATTTATCATACTTTTAATACAATTTCTGCTCTGAGCGATCATTATATCTTAATATAAGGAGCAGATTTAATGTCATACAAAACTGTCTTTAACACATAACATTACAATTTAGCACATTTCATTTTCTTTTAAATAACTTTTTATATCTGTTTGAACAGATATAAAGCTTTTTTGTGTATTTGTATTAAGAGTTGAGTACTGTTTTCTAAATCTATTAGAGAAGTGTTTGAACTTAATTTAAAAGTATTAGTTTCTTTTTTTCTGAGGAGCAGTTGTTAAGTGCTCAAACACGCGTATACTGAATAAAAAAACAGGTAAATATAGACAGTAAAGTCCCCTTCTTAACACGATAATGAATCTGAAACACTAAAATGTTCAGTCCGAAGCGATCGCTGCATGATTAGGCCTTTGCTGGCTGCATTGCACAGATATTTTATTTGTGGTGATAATCAGTCTAAAAGTTGTTGGCGCTTTCAGTTTCAGGTTGAATTGTCACTCTTTATCTTGAATTTTCAGAGGAATAAACATATTTTTACTGTCTAAAATAATTTATAAATTAGATTTTATTAGGTGTGTTTACATTTATTATTTTAATTCTGTATGAAAGCATGTGTTAATCCATATACACAGCTACCAGTAGTGCAATTATTTAATTGCACTACTGGATTATTAGAGCCTTTATTAGTCACGCAGTCGTAGTTTCAATCGGATTTAAGCTGCAGGTGTTTCACGACTAAGGCGTTCGTCATGATTTTCGTCTGACTCAGACCGAGCTCTTCCCATTTAAAACACTAAGATAAACTTGCTGAACCAGGTTCACATCTGCCACCAGTCAACACTTACTTTTCCTGTTCAAGAGTAAGAAATGAAAATATTCCTGTTTCATCTTTGAAGGGCTTCTGGGGCCTACATGTGTAGATTTTTGCTCACATCCCACAGAGATCTGCTTTTTATGTGCACCTTATTTACAGAGCAGTGCAGTGTGGGGATTATCACCCTGTGTATTTGGTGAATTAAATTCAGACAGATCCTGTCCTCTGTGGGATTAGTGGAGTGAAGTGCACCGTGTTAAAGTAGCTCTTCGTCCCAGGTGACTTGCCTTTCAGTCACTGACCTTATGCTGGAAATGCTGCCAACTCTGCTCTAGATTAGAGTCCATCTTGTATTAAAGTGGCTCCTCTGGTAGCTTTCAGGCCAGCCTGCTGCTGGTGGAAGAAACAAGCGCAGCACATTTTGGTAATGTTAAGGTTAAGCCACCCAGCTGCTTTATACTAAGAACTTTAATTGAGGCTTCACTGCTTAATTCTTTGTCTTTTGAAATTACTGAGTGCCAGAGTATTTAGGTGGATCCAGTTTGTAATTTATTGTGACTGTGATTGGAAAGCATTCAGGAACAGGACTTTGTGTGTGTGGGAGTGCGTGTGTGTGTGTGTGTGTGTGCTTCTGAACGTCTCGTCCTGATCAGCAAAGAAAGGCCTCTCCTCTGCGCTGCCCTCTGCTGTAACCATGCTGACACTGACTGGTTTTTCAAGCTTTGCGGCACTTAAGAATGTGAGGCTGAACTGTAGCACAGTCTCTCCCAATGAGGGCAACCAACCCACAATGCAACAGTGCAGCCAAGGCTTCACTGAGGTGCAGCCTGGAGCAAAAGGTTTAACTCCTTATGCGCCTGAAGTACATAAAAATTCACTGCTTTATAAATCAAAACCTGCAGAGATTAATATATCATATTACTTGTGGTTCTTTTGAATGCATGCAAAACATTTCTCATGATTTGTAAATTTTCGCATCTTTGTTTAAGGATGGGAAAGTTAGTCGAATCATAAGACAAGATCTTAAACATTCTTTGAAGATATTTTTGTTTAAAAAAAATATACAGAAGAAAACAAACGGCTTTAAGGACCATACTTTAATTGTTTTTTTTATTTTGAAGGAGGCATTAGATTCTCAGGGTATAATGACCCTTATTTTTTTTTTTTGAACAGCACCTTTTTATTAGTTTGTTGTACTTTGAGAAATTTATAACAAGTATAATGAAACTTTATTTTAAATGAGAAGTTATTATTCCAGTAGTAATTTGAAAATGTATGAGTGACTGGCAGTGCACAGCAACAAGTGGAGGAGGGGCACTACTTACTTATGATATGCCTACTCCATAGGCATATCATAGCAGTTTTTTTTTCCTGCACCTCTTTATAACTATCTAGACTTTTTCTCATCTTGTCTAAAACCTGACTGTTTAGCTGGGATATGTTCCTGACTTCAAGCAGCAGAAGTGAAAAACGTTAATCAATCAATCGATCAAGTTTATTTGTACAGCACATTTCAGCAACAAGGCAGTTCAAAGTGCTTTAAACCATAACATCATAAACGCATAATTTCGTCAACAATTCTGAAAACCAGTAACAGAAATTTTATTTTGTCAAGTGGCATTAAGTAACATTTGAATAATTGTTTACTTTCATCTTGGAACATAAAATCTGTAAATCTTTCAACTTTACAGAGAGTCTGCAATTTAAATGTATTTTAAATAAAATCTGTAATGCTCTGGTAATCAGGGTGACTTGCTGGCTTCAAATGTTTGCAAACAAAAATACTAAAATTGATTAAATGTAATAGAAACTTTGATCTGTAAAGAAGAACAAAGTGGAGATGACTGAAACAAAACTTCACCAAGTAAAAAATGTTTACTGGTTGTATAGATAAAAGCCCTGCCTTTAAGTTCAGGGTACATCCAGTTAGTCTTACCCTATTGCCAGGGATGTTTTCTCAGGTAGATTTTTACCAATTTAATCTGATTTTGTCCGTGTTTCTGCACTCAAAGTGGCAGAAACCATCCTGCTCCTGCAAAAGGTTAAACTGCTGGAGAAAACTTTCTTTCAACCGTAGCGATTCCTGGTAAAAGTTTAACTCTACATTTATTTCCACAGTGCAAAATTATATTCCTTCAATAAACACTGAAGTTTGCCAGGCTTGTTTTGCCGAGCACCTCTGCTTGAACTGCATTTTATTATTCTTAAAATTAGTCATATCTGCATTTTAACACCCATATATCTAAAGAATGTTACTGATTGATACAGAGGTACAGATTAATGAAATCTTTTTTACAAATGCCAGTTCTCTATAACACACTCCGATTGATAGAGCACATCTAATAAACCACACGACTCCGATGGAAATATTCAGCAGATAACAGCACATTGTTTTCTCAATTCCACAAGCATGTGTCAGGGTCAGCGATGGAGTGAAATTCCAGTTCAGGGAGTTTCATGGCATCAAGTTTGGCTGCATGCTCAGCTGCCGCTTTAACAGATTACAGCACTATCGCCTCGGCCCTGTTGACAGCTCCGCTCTGCATTGTGTAGAGCGAGACGGGCAGCGGCTCAGTTTGTCTGGGACAACAGAGAGTGAGCCACCACACCCCAGATTTATCCCCTGATCCGGGAGATTAGACTGACAAAGCGGTTTGTAGCTGTGGACCAATTTGATTTTAGGGAACTAACTAGAAGAATTGTTAGTTTTATCTCTGCATATGGATGACCTGATGGTTCCTTATGATAGCAGTGTGTCCCATTTATTTTTATTGAGGTACGACAACTTAAACATGCCAATGTTCAACAACTGTACTCATCTAGACTGTGAGTTTTTAAACTATGCTCAACTAATACTAAGAGTCCCAGAGGTGAACAGTGGTTTAGCAGAAATATTTTTCATTCGCAATAGATTTAAGTTTTCCAAAGATTTTAAGTCATCTGAAATCTTAATCATCTAATAATCAAGACAGAAACATTTAATTTCTGGTTCTTGACTGTAGGAATTTGTTGATATGAACTTAAAAATGTATCGCTATTTATTGTGGTCGTCATAAAAGTAACGATAAAGTACGTACTACTTCTTTACAGTCTTTCTTTATAAGCAGCTGAATGGCTAAGGCTGCATGTCACAGTTCAACAAACACAACTGTGAAATATTCTTCTATAGGACACGGTTACATAAAGAAGTTTCATCTGTTAAGCCACATTATCAATTTATTGATGGTCTTACGAAAAATTCCAACAATTCTGGTGATTTTTTTTTTTCTTTCTTTTTTCCAAAATGATAAATGGTACAATAAACACCCGTCCAAGCCTGACTGATTGTGCGCACCCTCCTATTCTATTTCCTCATTCTAAATTTTGTACAGCGTGTAGACGGATAGCATCATATTCCAGACATTTTACAGTATTGTTTTTTTACCGACTTCTCTGTAATGGTGATATGCCAAAATAACCATTTAAACTTCAAGGAGGTGGAGATTGTTATAAATGGGACGACGGTATCATCTGACTTTTCTGACATGCTATTAAAAAATAAAATAATAATTTATGAATACATCCAAAAGGTTTTTTTTTTTTTTTTTGTTTATGTATTCATTTGCAATAATTTATTTGATTTCTTCTTCAGATTGACGCCAAAGATTGGCTTCCCCTGGAGTGAGATCAGAAATATTTCCTTCAATGACAAGAAGTTCATCATCAAGCCTATAGACAAAAAATCTCCAGTGAGTAAAATGTCATGAGCATCATTTTTACTTTAATTTTTCAACATTAGAATCTGTTTTTTTATACCACTTTTTACTATTCCCCCATCTAAAGAACTTTTGTTATAATCTAAGTAGCAACGTAAGATTGATTTAATTTTTCTAAATTTCTTTCCTCCCCAAACTTTCAGGACTTTGTGTTTTATGCCCCGAGACTGAGGATCAACAAAAGCATCCTGAACCTGTGCATGGGCAACCATGACCTCTACATGCGTCGTCGTAAGCCCGACACAATCGAGGTGCAGCAGATGAAAGCTCAGGCCATGGAGGAGAAGCAGATGAAACAGAAGGAGAGGTACAGACGAGCTTGAATGAATGAATGAAGGAATATACTTTATTAATCCTTTTTTTAATCCTGAAAAGAATCTGACTTTAGGATTGGTCAGAAACTGAATCATTTCTGGTTTGATTAAAACTTTTAATTTTAGCTCTGTATTTAAGTAAATTAAGGGTCGTTAGTAGGGTGTAATTGGATTATCTTCACCGATTCTTTCTGACTAAATCCATACTGCATAGCCAAAATCAGCAGCAGAGTTGGTGACATGGTTGGAGTTAGCGCATTAGCATTAGCTTCCGCCAAATGCTGTTTGTGTAGTGCTTTAGCACAAGCGCAACTAATGTTTATGATTTGTGCTTTAGGGTTAACGCAACTAAATTTTTGATACCATTTTGACCTCTAAATTGGAAACTAAATTCCTCACCAAATGTAGGAACACTGAACAGAGGAAATATGACCGTGGCCCCAGCCACAGCTGTCAGCTTGCGGTCTGTCCACACAGCTGTTTAAACATCGTGATGTAACACATCACAGATGAGACAATGATATTCAAAAGGAAAACCATGAAAGACAAGAGGACTGGTTCTCATACAGCAGCTCTCAGCAGGCTGTTAGAGGTTTGGCTCTTGGGAAACGTTGGAAGAAAGTTCAGGTAGAGTTGCTTCCAAACATACAGCTGATATCTCGGCTGTTGCTGAATAAATAGAGAGCTGAAGTAATTCAAGACATAGAAAGCAGAAGTAATAAGTTTTGTGTTGATATCAAATATTTATGGTGTGTACGCATTGTGAAATAACAAGCATTATAAAGATCTTTGTTGGGCAATTTCTCTTGACGTTGTTCCACAACAAATTTTTCATAAAAAAATGACATCAAACATATTTTTGCAAAGTGGAACCGAAACATTGAATATTTGTCCAAATTATTTGACTGTGAAGATGAATGATTTCTACTAATCACTTAGGATGTTCATGAAGCAGATCAACATTTTTTGTGCTCAAAACATTTAAAAATTTGCATAAATTAGCATGTGTTTCCAGAACCATCCACTAACAGCACAGCTTTTTGAGCCAAAGCAATCTTCAAAATAATATAATTATAATTTATGCCTCATGCCAAATGATTAAACTGTAAATAAAAATGTTATACAGATGCAACATTAGCTAATTAAACCTGCTGTTCATAGTCCTGATTAGAGTATATCATGCTGCTTTTTAGGAGCAATTTCTCTGCATACTTTGGCATGCCGTCATAAACAGTACTGTCATGTTTATGGGAACTGTGTCGCCAGACGACTGTAAACTGACATCAACCTCTGTGCAAAGCAAATATTATTTACAGGAGGATTATTTTAGACTTTTTAGCCACAAAAGATGCAGGGATGTATGCCTATTTTTAGCTTCTATATTTTGTCACCATCACAGAGCTTATATAAAGACAAACAACGTAGCTTACTTTTTGATGGACCAGAAAAGAATAGTTCATAGCTGTGAAGTGGAAGGAAATGGATATTTTTCACATTATTTTACTAAATATGTTTGGAAAAGTGCATTTATAATCAGCCCATGTCACTCTGATACCCTTTGGTAAATAAAAGTAGAGCATGTAATTTATTAGCATTCATAGCATCCACCAGGTTGGCTTTATGTCCTCTCTGTTCCATCTCCAGGGCTCATTTGGAGAATGAGAAGAAGAAAAGGGAAGCCATCGAGAGGGAGAAGGAGCAGATGGAGCGGGAGAAGCAGGAACTCATGATGAGGCTCTACCAGTTTGAGGAGAAGACAAAAAAGGCAGAGAAAGGTGTGTTAAAGGGATGTGCGGCTCATCAATCCTCTCCTATAACCTATGAAAGGATATAAAGAGTCTGTCTGCTGGAAATAGTGGCACACTTGTAGTTATGCATGTGTGTACTGTAAACACCAGGCCAACAGGTTATTCTGTTTGTGTCGGTAACTTCTTGTATAAATAGCAGCATGAATAAGGTGCTGTCAGATTTACGGGTTGTTCCTCTTTATTTAATTTAACTCATAAAACATGATCATTTTAGATTTAACTGTTCGTTATTGTGTCACAAATCGATGAAGAACAAGATATTCGTTGGTTTTCATCTCAGTTTGACTAGAGGGAGAAGATGTCCCACTTCTCTTGTTGTTGGCACAGGCTCTTCAGATCTGTATGTGACTCCCTATTTTTGTTTCCTGCTCATAAAGCAGCTCATAAAAACTAATGATATTTACTTTCAACTTTTATCTAGGCCAAGGAATAATTTGACTCCTTACTGTGGAAAATCCACTGGTTGTAACTGGTGTTTATCTAGAGCAGGGTCCAATCCTGACGGGTCGGTGTCTTGCAGTTTTTAGATTCTTCCCTGGTCTGACAGACCTGAATCAAACCACTTTTTATTTTGTATTTATGTAAAAAAGCACAAATCCTTTTGTCACGTTTGTTTACTTCACGATCACCATCATGATCAGTATCAGCCAATGGCCAGAGCTAAGACTGCTTTAGTCTTTATTTTGAGTTTGTATTTGAATAATAAACTTTAAATAATTTTTTGGTGTAAGAACTTGTGAAATAATGACAAAACACATATATAAAATTGGGATCAATTTATTTGATACTATTTACAGTATTTTTTTTAAAGTCAAATTTAACTTTTACAAATAACTAATAACTTTTTTATTATATTCATCATCAGGGATGTTTTGACAGCTGATGAGTTAATCACTGCCGTATAAACTGTTCTGTCTTCTGAATAAAAATGTAATTTAGAGAGTCTGATAAATATTACGTTATCTAAAGCTTTCTCAGATTTGTTATTTTTACAGCCTATTTAATTAGTGACAATTGGGCTAAATGTTTATTACCACAATCAATGGAATAAAGTAAAACATTTTCTGAGTAGGCAATCTGTCACATTTATTGTAAAAAAAAAAAAATCCAGATTTGATAAGATGTGGCTTAAAAACAGGGATCTCAGTAGTATACAAAGACCATGCTTAAGCTTACAATTTAACCTGAGAATTTGTAGTGGTCACTGGCCAAAGTAAAAATATACCAACTTAAGTTGACAAATTTTATTTATTTATTAAATAAGGAAGCCAAATATAACTTTTAAGTTAATGTATTTGTCCCTAATTGTAAAAAAAAAAAAACCTTTTAAATGGTTTTAAAAATGTAACTTATTGAAACACGAAGAAAGTAAGTCTTTGATTTGAAATTTCCTGTCACTCCAAAACCTTCCCTCACGTGAGGTTAAGTGCATAAAGCTGTCCCTCCACTGCCTGTTAGATTTGCAGGACCAGCTTCAGAGAGCCATGATGCTGGAGCAGGAGCGGAGGAGGGCGGAGGAGGAGGCTGCGCGTCTGGAGGCAGAACGTCAGGCTGCCCTGCTGGCTAAAGAGGAGCTGGCCCGCCAGGCTGAGAGTCAGCTGAAGACCCAGGAGCAGCTGGTTAGTGCTCTAATGATGCCACGCTTTGATTTAAAGGGGACCTGTTTTGCAAAATTCATATTTTTGCACCTTCTTTGTACATCAGTTTGCATCTTTACTGCTCCTAAAAATAACCCAAGCGTTTTTTTAAAAAAAAAACAAAAAACACCTGGTTGTTTTTTGTCAGCAAATTAATGCTTTTTAATGTCTAGAAAATGAGCCATTTCCAAAACCTTCCAAATGTAGTGTCACAAATCGGCAAGTACTGTCCCTCACCTAGCAACCCCAGTGAAGCCCAGCCTGTTACCTAGCAACCCAAGCTGAGCTCCAGCATCTTGTTTTACTGCTGTGTGGACTGTACAATGGCTACAGGAAAAGTCAAAAGTTTTGTTGTTAACAAGAAGAAACTACTTGCTGCATTCTCGTTGCTTGTGCTGGAGGCTCTACTTCTGCTTTTCAGAGATTTACAACTGTATAATCGTGCATCTGTTGGCAGCCATTTTCACGTGCGAGTGTAAATGTTGAGTTGGGGTCAAGCCCAGTAGCAACTCATTTGGATTTAAAGTGACTAGATGCCCTAAAACAACTCAAAATAGACAGAACTGGAAAAAATAAAATCTCATTTTACAGTAATGATTATATGGTTCGTAAAGCAAGGACCCTCGCCCTATTTTGACCAACCAGTGAACCAACAGTTGCTTGTGAACGTTTTGCCTGCTACATTGCTTCTTTGTAGCTAAGGCAAATAAAGAAGCTTGTACAGTGTATTAAAATCAGTTTCATAAATTTTTAATGCAGAAATTTGTTTTGCCTTGTAAGCTCCAATAAAGACTAGTTCCCAATCCAACAGTAAGCTTTGGGGAATTTTCCTGACGTGTCCCAGAATGCAATCCTTAAAACATGACTGAGTTTAATGGTGCACCTGTGGTAGTGTTCAAGTAAACCATTCTCTAAAGAAATACTTGCGAAACTGGAGCAAACTTTGAACAGCTGTAAATTGTTGACAACCTCTTAAACAAGACTGACCCTCCAGCTCACACAACATGTTTAGAGGGTCAAGCAGAAAAACAAGGTAAGCATTCCTCTACTTGCTCCAGATCTCGTACCAACTGGACCTAAAGTATTTAGGAGGTTTCGTCATCTTTGTTTTGAATATTTGAAAGCAGATGATGATCCACCTTCGCTGAATTTTCCTTTAACAAACCTCACGTCTTGTTGCTTCATAGCGGGATAAAGTAAGACGGACGGATCAGCAACAGAAACTATTTAATGCTGATCTGACTTTGCTGCATTAAAAAAAACAAAACAAGCTCAGCTTGTCTGAAGGAATGCGTCACAACACCTGCAGGGTCGGGGCGCGGCGTGCTTTTCCACTTCTGTCTCAGCTTTTAAAATTATGACAACATTCAGGATTGTGTTTTACTCCTATCTTGTAGTTAATAGACATTTCATATATAAAAATCTTAAAATTTAATGTTAAAGGTAGAGGGGCTCTGACTAATCTGTTATTTAAATTTACAGGCATTGAAGCTGTTTAATTTTAATTTTAAAAGCTGAACATGTTCCGTGCCTCCGCTGTCGAGGCGACTTATCGGAGCTGTGGCCTCAAGGTTGTTGGTGCCTGTCGCGGCAGCAACCCTCGAACCCATTGGTGGACACCTACGGTGAGGGATGCTGTCAGGCTTAAGGAGGAGTCCTATTGGGCCTTTTTGGCCTGTGGGACTCCAGAAGCAGCTGATGGGTACTGGCGGGCGAAGCGGCACGTGGCTCGTGTGGCTGCTGAGGCAAAAACTCAGGCGTGGGAGGGATTTGGAGAGGCCATGGAGAAAGACTAATGTACGGCTTCGAGGTGATTCTGGTCCACCATCCGGTGTCTCAGGAGGGGGAAGCAGTGCAGCACCAACACTGTTTATAATGGGGATGGTGTGCTGCTGACCTCGACTCGGGACGTGGTGGGCCGGTGGACAGAATACTTTGAAGACCTCCTCAATCCCACCAACATGCCTTCCATTGAGGAAGCTGAGCCTGGGGACTCTGGGTCGGGCTCTACAATATCTGGGGATGAGGTCACCGAGGTGGTTAAAAAGCTCCTCGGTGGCAGGGCACCGGGGGTGGATGAGATTCCCCCGGAGTTCCTTAAAGCTCTGGATGTTATAGGGTTGTGTTGGCTGACGCGACATCGGGGGCAGTCCCCCTGGATTGGCAGACTGGGGTGGTGGTCCCCCTGTTCAAAAAGGTGTTGAGGGGATCCGTTTTTGCAGATGATGTGGTGCTGTTGGCTTCATCGGGTCTTGATTTGTAGCTCTGGCTGGAGTGGTTCACAGCCGAGTGTGAAGCGGCTGGGATGGGGATCAGTGCCTCCAAATCCGAGGCCATGGTCTTGAGCTGGAAACGGGTAGAGTGCCGTCTCCAGGTCGGGGGAGTGTCCTGCCACAAGTGGAGGAGTTTAAGTATCTCGGGATCTTGTTCACGAATGAGGGAAGAAGGGAGCAGGAGATCGACAGGCGGATTGGCGCAGCGCCCCTTCTGAAGCTGCTGCCCCTGCGACCCGACCCTGGATAAGCAGAAGAAAATGGATGGATGAAGCTGTTTATACTTAAAGCTAAGATTTTAAGTGAAATAGAAATAACCGGCTACATTCAATCAATAATACAAAAAACCCCCATCTCATCTAAGACAGGAATTATTCATTTTGTTCTGAACTGCTGCTAAACATCACCATCCCTGTTTGGATTTGATTTGCATGTCTTTAATAAAATCTGTCCTGTTTTTCAGGCTTCTGAGCTGGCAGAGCACTCAGCCAAGATCGCACTGCTGGAGGAGGCGAGAAGACGCAAGGAGGAGGAGGCTCGCACATGGCAGAACAGGGTGAGCGTTTGAGTCGAAATGTGTAGCTGTCTATTTCCTGTCGCAGTAGATAAATGTAGAACATCACAGCACTGTGAGTCAGCTTAAATCGAAAAAGAAGGACACCGATGAAGACATATTTGACCCTTTTTTTGTTGTTCAGGCCGTAGAGGCTCAAGACGATCTGATTAAGACCAAGGAGGAGCTGCACATGGTGCTGACTGTGCCCCCTCCTCCACCACCTCCTCCCGTGTACAACCACCGGGATGACAACAGCGACAGCGAGGACAACAACAGCACGAACAGCACCGACCTGGCAATAGACGACTTCCACGACCACCGCAAGGAGGAGGAGCGTCTGACTGAGGTCGAGAAGAACGAGCGAGTCCAGAAGCAGCTCAAGGTGAGGAAAAAACCCCACAACAAATCAGACAGGAACAAAATCAACAAACTAAAATTTACGTAGATTTATGCTATGGCAGTGTTCACCATGGACTTAAAAAAATATATGTTTATGACGCTGGCATATTAATGACAGTTCTCTATATTAATTCATGTGTGGAAAAAAAAGGCTAATAGTCTCACATAATGCCGCTTTTAATATGAAATACACAGTTTTAATTAATCCTTTAAATACAATACACAGGAGACAATTTAAAATAGTTTATTTGTTTAATACAATCTAACAAAAAGGCACTTTACATCACATTTTTTTGCCAGTCTAATTTAACTAAAACCAGTCTGTCGTTGGTGAGAGTGTTAGACCTCGACCCACCATTTCATCAGGGTCCAGGTTCTTAAAAAAAAGTTGAAATCAGACCAGTAATTACACTTTGAACGTTATTTAGTCACCTAAAATCTAATGGAACAATGCAACTGTAAAAAACTTTAAATAAAATCTTGACTTCTATGTTCTCATTGAATATTAAAATTCAAACTTAAAATCTATTGAGGGATTTCAGAAGATGGGATCCATCAGATCCCAAGAGCTGTTTGCTCTGTGCACGGTCTTGCAACAGAGTTATTGCAACATTGAATTTATCTATATGACACCAGTGTAAAAATTATTTTTGTTTAAAATCCCTCAAGAAATTAATACTGACAAAGCATTCAAGAAAATACATCACAATGTGGTGACTTTTAATGTTAACTTATTGAACACATAGGAGAGGTTGTGTATGAAGTGCAGTTTGCTCCATATTTTTCTCACATTTCTTCCTTCTCTCGTTAGACCCTGACCTCAGAGCTGGCTCAGGCCCGTGACGAGTCCAAGAACACCCAGAACGATCTCCTCCACAGCGAGAACGTGCGCGCCGGCCGAGACAAATACAAGACCTTGCGACAGATCCGGCAGGGCAACACCAAGCAGAGGATCGACGAGTTTGAGGCCTTATAAGACGCCGTCGCCGCTCAAGTGCACGCCCTTTCTGAATGGTCACTATTCTTCTTGATTTGCTGCTGAGGCACACACAAACGCCCCCTTCTCACCCACCCAAAGACATGTTTAACACGCGCTGGTAGCTGACTAAACTGAAGCAGCAGAAGACTGGGAGGACGCAGCGCTCTGCAAAACCTTAGTGCCAAAATCTTCTGTTCTTTCTCTTGTTATAGTGTTTTGAATATTGTCACTTTTGATGGAGTCAGACCAAAATAATTGTTTTTCACTGGAGGTTTAATGAAGTAGTGGGAATCTTGTTATAATGCACCTTGTAATCAAATTGTTGCGTTGGAAGTGAAGGTCTTGTTCATAGTGACCACTCAGAAAGGGGAGACAGTATACGCAGGAAAATTGATCTTTATTTTCCATTATATTTGAACACTTCCAGTTATGTTTATTTTTGCTCTAAAGACAAAATCATAGTTTGATATTTATACTGTATATGGGACATAAAGGGTATTTCGTCTTGGTTTGTATATTTTTGCTATCTACTAATAATAAAAACTTTTAATTTTTCAGAGATTTTATATATTGACCCAAATAACAGCCTAGTCTTATGTTCCATATGTTTTCCCTTAGATCACTTAACTAAAGAGATTTATTGTAAATTATTAATTTTATTGTAGGAAACCTCCAGTTGCATACAGACAAAATAAATTTAGATGAACTTTCCAATTACTTCCTTTTCATTAGCTTTGCAGATCTTTCAGAGCATTGTGTTGAATAATACGAAACTTTGTATTTCTCTCAGTTTGTTCAATGTCACATTGTTACAGTAGAAGAAGCACATGTTGAGGGTTTTTACCCTCTAAAGTGGCCTTTCTGTCTGGTCACTCACACAGTTACAGTGCATAAAGTCTGGTTTGTTTTTAAAGTTGGATTTCTCACCAAACTCTTGGGCTAACGTAGCACTTACTAAACCCGTCATGCAGAAACGCTCGGCCATGCTGGGATTTGTATATAACCAGGATTTTATAATGAGGTGTTCAACATATTGCCAATAAACCTACTTGATTTGTCACCTCTGTGTGTTTTATTGCAGGTTTAGAACTTTTTGAAATGAGCATGCATGTGGGGCATAGAGGAAAATGTTGGAGAGAATCTCTGGTAATTTGCATTTTGCTCCATGCAGAATAAAAAACAAACTTTCGCTGTAAGGTCACTTCCATTGCAGGGTGTTCCCGGACGTCACAGAAGCCTGGTGGATTTTATTTGTATTTTATATTATCAGTCTGCTTCTTGCTACTGAAATGTTTGCTTTTTTTAAATAAGATTCTTTGCCTTACAAAAAGGTGATTAAAATTAAAACAGACATAAAGTGGAATACATTGAATGATTTGAGTTAAAGCGCCATGAAGAAAAAGGTTTTTGTATTTGGATTTTGTTTTCTTCAGAATTTGTGTTAAAGTTTAGACATATTGCAACAATTTTCTTTTATAAATCTTATTGATTTAGATTTCACCAAACATCTTTTACACTGGATGTTGGGTCTTGATTGGTATTAAATTTCAAATCATTCAAAAGTGATGAACCAGTTTTTTTTGATGTTCTAAATACCTAAAAAAGATTCTTTTTCTTAAAGTTTATAAACATTCAGAACAGTTGAAGAAATTGCATTAAATGCAATAAATCACATGTATTCCCAATAAAATAAATTGACTTTAAGTTTTAACTAGAATACTTTTACAAGTCAGTGTAAGAAAAAAGACAACAAAAATAAAATGGTGAAGTTATGTGATTATTTTTGTATTTTTAAGGCTTTTATTGGAATGTAGGTCAAAACGTCTTTACGGGTAGATAAGAGAAGTTTTCAGCAGCAGTATGATTATGTCATATTACTGCAGCGTATCAACAAACAGGTTATCATACCATTAGAAATAAATACATAGTGAACAAATAGCAACATAAATTAAAAGCATTATGAATAAAATATAATTGTGACAAAATGAACATAAAGAATAAAGTGCCCAGTAGTTTAAATAATAATATTAACAATAATAAAACTTAGTCTGAGTGATGTGGAGTATTGCCAGGTTTTCTGTCTCTTTGCAAGAGTCAAGTGAAGTCAGGCAGTTTTCTGGTTGCCATGGCGACTCATGCAAAATACTGTGTCATCGACTGCAGCTCTCCTTCCAGAGCAACAGTGTGCCAAAGCCTTGAAACCAGAGGAAGTCTCTCACATGCTCCAAAACAAGAAAGGCATCATTGTGCAGGACGAAAGGCTGAAAAGCCAGCCGGGCCCACTCGTCCTGCTGGAGAAACCACTCCCTGCGATGCGGCGGCTGTAGCTCCAGGTTACGTTTGTCAGACATGTCAGTGCTTTCAGATCGTCTCGTTTGAGATGCAGAGTTTAAAATTGTCATGTAGAAGAACGAAAGATTAACGAGGGATCTGAATCTGAAAGGCAGCAACACTTTACTTTAAACGGTTACGTTTATAAACACTAAATAGTTTGGTGGTTTAAAGTGGGTCCATTTTTTTTTACGCCATGAATTAATAAATTAATGATCATTTCAAAGTTGTTCTACTGTAAATGTGATTCATGAATAAATCTCCTTCACTGTTTTTTTAAAGCCTACTTTGTTTAACATGCAATCTACTCTTAGGTAAAAGTGCCAGCTCTGTTTTTGTTCTGCTATTTGAAGATGTGATGCATGTTGATTTTGAAGGTAACGACAGAAATGCATTGGCCAAAAGGATGCAGAGTTCACATAATTAAGAGTCTTCCTTCTTTTTGGAGCGGTACCAAAAGGAAGACATTAACATAGTGAATAATTGTAATCAAACTCAAATTGTACTATTTTAAAAACAAGTTATTCATGATTAGAGGTTGGAATATTCTAGATTCAAAAATAATCGTAAGGGGCAAAACATTTTTAGATTAAAATGTTAATTTTAGATAGTATTAATCATAAATTACTGACTGTAGTAGAAAAAAAGACCTAAAAACTATATCTACAAAATACAGTTAATATTCTCTTATATTTTGCAGATTATTTAACTGAAGAACTTATTAGTTTTTGTTAAATACGCATTGTCTAAAGATTCATTCAAATTTGTCTGAAATCCTTTCAGTTTCACTTCCAGCTGTAATTGACCGGCTTGGTCCAAATTGGTATTAAAGCCTTTGCAGACTTTAGACAAGCTAACAGAGAAAGACCATATATTTAATTTATGAGTAGACATTATGCACTGACTTTTATAAATGTTTTTCCAGGAGGAAAACTGGATTTCCATAACATAGTATTTTCATTTGTATGCGTCATGGATTAAGTTTAACGTAAAGTGTTGCAACAGATGTTTGAAAGCAGACGTCTGCTGTTGTTAGAGTACATCCAATCCTCCTCCAGGTGAAGCTTTGGCCTCTTTGTCTCCCCCTAAACAGATCACACAGAGTTATGAATATCAACATAAACACATGATAACACATATTATTAAATCCCTCCTCTTGAATTCACACCAGAACACACAGAACACACCCCACCAGCCTGCAAACTTTAAATAGCACACGCACACACACTCACACACGCACACATTTAGATTATTTACACTCTCTGACGTGCGTGTTCAGAGCAGTGTTTGCATTATGGGGAGGGAGTCTGACGCCTCTGATAAGGCCTGTTAGTCGATCGTTGCCTGGTGGGACATGAACCTGACCTCCTTCTCATAGTGGAGCGTGAATGAGGCGGTTTACTGACATCTAGTGGCCAAAAGAGAGAACTGGGAGATCTGGTGTACTGATGGGGTTTTTATTACTCTACTTTTTAGACAGTATGGAGATTGTGGATTATTATTATTTTTTTCCTAATGTGTGGAAAGCATTGGCTCTCCCACGTAGCACACCAAATCTCATTACCACCATATCTAATCTTTACTATGTGGTGTTTCATTTGCAGTGCAGACAGGAAAAGTATCATAAAACCTAATCTTTTTGCAAGTTAAGTGTACACATATTTAAAAAAGGAAATAAGGTTTTCACTAAAAGTACGGCAGATAAAACTCACCAGGATGGTAGGAAGTTCAATGACCATTGTACTCTGCTGTGCCAGTCTCAGTCTGATAAAAACAGAAAAACATCAGGATTTACTTCACAGCTCACCAAACAGAGAATGGAAACATGTAACAGAAAATATTAATAAATGCTGATCAAAGATCTCATACAATCTGCAAGTTGCAACTAAATGTTGAAACAAGGCAGCAACTCAGTGTCATGTGACACTAATTTCCACTTTGCACTGATAAACCGTCATAGAAAATGATGGCTACAACTACAACATACAACTTTACTGAGTTTTTGAGGCAGGAATATGAAAATGAAGTATATGTGTAGAAATGTGTATATACAAAACATATACAAATACACACCCATTAATATTTGGATAAATGTCCCTCAGCATGTTGTGGTAGCCATCAAGGAGCTTAATTCTGGTTGGATCATTAGCAACTTTTCTTGGAGTTTGTTTATATTGGTTGGTTTTTCTGCCATGGAATTGGCTTTTAATGCCATATCCATTCTGTTTTATGTGTGTTCAGAAAACACATTTCCATTCAGGTTTCATTCATCTGGCCAGATATGTCACTCCTATACGAAAGAAAACTGTTTCTAACGTTCAAGGAGAGTTTTACTGCCAGTGCTTTGGGTTACTGCAAAGAATGGATGAATTAATAAAGAAGGAGGATAAACAAAATTCAAAATTCTTCCAATTCATCACAAATCTTTGTTCAAGTAGGACAGTTATCAATCTGTGAAAATTTGTTGACTCTGACGCCACAATTTCTGACAAGAAGAGTGTTTACATAAACAAACATTAATATAACAGAATTTAATTGACTACTACTGCAAAGAAAGATGTAGCAGAGGTGCAACTTGCTAAGGGATATTTAACCAAATATTAGTTTGCGTTTCTGTATATTTTTGATTCCTCATAAAGTTCAAACTTGCCCTCTCAATCCTTGATTTTCAATATTGAAGTAATTAAAACATTTCATGAAGAGATTTTTTTCAAACTTTATATAGCCATAAAGCATGTTAAATCATAAATACTGGATGACATTTTGTCATTTTGTGCTTTTGTCCCTGTTTGGAGCTAAAACGCCCCGTACCTTCGGACACAGCGGGTACCAGTAGAGGCCTTGGAAGGTGCTGTTCTCTTGTCTCCAGCCGTCCAGAGGAAGCAGCACCTCACCCAGAAACACTTTCTTTTTCAGGGGCCCCGAATGCCAAACAGATGCTTGCAGTCTCTTTCCAAACAGCAGATGGCGCTCTATATTATACTGTAAGAAAATAGAAAAAAATTTTTTTTTAACTTAAAATAGAAAAGAACTGCACTCCTATCTATCAACAAGTATTTTATGCTCCTTATTAATTATTTATGACCCTTAAAGACTTTTAACCTTAAATATACCAATCAGTTAGCTACTATTAATGTCACTTAGCTATGTAATGAATATAAGAGGGATCACAATTAGATCACAAATCGCTTTTTGACAGAAAATGGGGTGCTTTTTCGCTCATAGCGATTATTGAAAAATGCCGTCATAATTATAATATTTTATCTTATTACCTTAAAAACCTCATTATAAACAGGGTCGGTTGTGTTTTTCTTCACCACTGTCTTCATTTTACTGTTCTTGTCCGGCAGCACATAGAGTTTCACGTATCTACACAAGGGAATAAACACAGGACGATGAGGCTCAGGCGGAGAACGATTAGGCGTTTGAAACATTCTTTCATGAGGCTTTTCTTACGGGTGACTCTTCTTCTTCTTGCTGTTTCCGTACGCCAGGTTTCTGCAGGCGCCCACTGTGATTTCCAGACAGGAACTGCTGCTATTGTAGGCCACAGCGAGCTCCATCTCCCCGGTTACAAGGATGCCCTCAAAGACGCCACTCTCGGTGCCGATGCTACTGAGACTGCCCTGGGAGATCAATAAAAACTATTTCTCATCATTTTATGTCTCAAAGGAAAGAAAGATTCAGTGTGAAGAGCTGCAACGGATCACAATCCGTCTTCTGATTCTTTAATTAGAGGATGTTGTTTGAGGATGTTTTGTTGTTATCTTTGATCACTCACTCTGTGATTGAAAGAGTGCTCCGAGCTAAATGAGGTTTCCTCCTCTGCACCGGTAGATGAACCTTCGTGGTCGCTGTCTTTGCTTTTCTTGAACAAGTTTGGAAGACTTTCACGTTTAGAGAGCTGGAAAACAAAAAAAAAGCAACGATTTGTTTTGATGTTTTTTTTTTTAAACACACAGATAATTTGTGATGTTGACAAATAACGTTCAGCAGCTACGATTGACTTACGGAGCAAGATTTGCTGATGTCCGTGTCTGACAGGCTCTTTTGGGTGCTGTAGCGAAAACACGTCCCCTTTTGGTTTGGGTCAACTGTCAGCAGGTCTCCCCTTACATCATGTTGAGAATTGGAAAATTCTGCAATGAAAAAGTAAAGTTGCACACTACATATATATAGACAAGAACCAAGTAGTTTCTGAGCTAAAAGATTTGGCCTGGATAGCCTTAAAAGGCTCTCCGGGTGTTGATATCTTTTGTGTCTCTGTTTCTGAAGCCTCTGCTGATGCAGTAGCTTTAAAACATCAAAGGGATTTTTTTTTTCTATGTTGTATGAATTCGAGCGTATTTCCTCTGTGGTTATGACTGTGCGTATATTCAGCTTCCTGGGGGACAGATGAAGGCATATTGATATAACATCCGAAGGAAAGCACGTTTCTGGAGCCAAGCTGACTGGTGGTAGCTTGTAAAAGCACTCACGCCATTTTGTTACGTTATAAACAACAAACTTAAACGTGATAAACCAATGTAAGCAACTTTGTAATTGTGAAATGGAAAAAACATAATGCACAAATTTACAAATTAAATTTGTGTATTGAAAATAGTGGCATGCATTTGTTTTGAACCTCTAGTACTTTCATTTCTACTTAGTAAAAACAGTATTTATGCTGATATTGTACAATCTCAGCATAAAAACAGCTGTTCTGTCAAAGTGTCAGGGGTTCATTTTAATGAACAAACAAGATCAAAACATCTCAGCAGAATAAGTCCTGGATACCGTGTGAGGAAGATGAGAAGATTTCAGCTTTTTTGCGGAACACCATATTACACATGACCCTAAAAACCACTTCTCACAAAACATGTTGGGAACGCTTTGAGCAATCCACTCTCACATATTTTCTCATATAGTTCATAACTTGAGGAAATAGACTGGGCTTCTTTAGATAGAAAAATCATTTGGCATTAGAAATTGACTGCTTTGTGTTGGACTGTATGTGAGTAAATTTGAAGCTGTCTATAAAAGTGGATTAATCAGATTAATTGTATGTATTTGTAAATATAAACTAGGAAGCTAGCAGGAGCTAAACACAAGGCTATCCTAGGAAAAAAAAAAACTTGTTAGATTTTACAAAAGATAATAGACTGGAGGGATGTTCATCTTCTCAGACAACAACCATAATCATACAACCACAGCTACAATGGTGAGTTTTGAGGTTGATGGAGATTGGGCTATTTTGCAAAGCAGATTATGCTTTGCAAAAGTCTCTAGATGAACAAAATGGATAGGCCTTACAGACTTTATAGCAGAGAAAGTTGGTCCTACAAAGTATGAACTGAGGGGACTGCACTGAAACGCACAACAAACTTTTTAGATTTTTATTTGAAAAACAAATGAAATGAAGAAAATTGCTTTTTTCTTCTCCTTTTATTTCAAAATTTTCTTGCTATTTTCTGTTGGCTTATCACATGAAATCTCTCTAAAATGTGGTGGTTAAATATCTGTAAAATGTTTCAAGGGGTATGAGTTCAGCTTTCAATGTAAGAAAAAAGAACTTACTTCTAATGTGACTCCTGAAGCAAACCATAAGATCCTCCATAGATTGCGTAAAAGCCTTTGAATTCTTCAGTTCCTGCAGATCAAAACACAAAAACAGTCAGTCAGTCTGTTGAGATGTTTCACTGCAATGTAAAGTTGGAATATTTCAGTGCTTTACCTGAAATCTGCCTCTAAAAGCCTGCTCCATGTGAGGCGGAGGAGTTGGAGGCACAACGGCTATGTGTCTGCAACATTCAGGAAATAATCAGAGAAAATGCAGAAGGAACTAATGAGAGAATGAGTAAATACAAAGAGGTAAATCCTACCTCTGCACACTGTAGACTTTTAGTAGTTTCTCTCCCACCGTCTCATATTTGTCTGTGAAAGTGTGAAATAGTACAGATTTATACTCATGCACTAA
The DNA here is from genome assembly GCA_903067095.1 of Girardinus metallicus. NCBI lineage: Eukaryota > Metazoa > Chordata > Actinopteri > Cyprinodontiformes > Poeciliidae > Girardinus > Girardinus metallicus. The sequence continues at coordinate 15,539 of CAEGAE010052983.1, read as the reverse complement.
AAAAACATAATACGTGCTTTATAGTCATGCAGTCTGAGTTCAAACAAACCTTTGGTGGAAGAAAATTTCTTTGCCCTTTCTTCCAGAAACCATTCTCCTGATCTGATCTTCACTTCCCTGTTGAGAGGAGACAAAGACAATCACAAAACAGTGCAAATTCTCTAAAAGAAAGTGCATAAATTATTGTTTTATCAATTTGTTTTCTTTTCAGTCATCTCCACCGATGTACATTGAACTCAAGCTTATTATGCCACCCTAAATCCCGCAGTGCAAAATGAAAAAGTCCTAGCAAGTATTTTTGGTCTAGTTTCTGGTGCAAACATCTTAGAAACAGGAAGAAACTAACTTACAAGTAACTTTTTAGCAAGATATACTGTAGGATCTTGTTTTAAGAAACTCATACATTAATATTGATAAAAAATGACTATAGTTTTAGTGGCAGATTATTCACTTATAACAAGATATTTTTCCCATGGTACCAGTGAAATAAAAAAAGTACTAGAGCCAGTGGAACTAATACTTTTTCAAGTGTATTAAGATTATTTGCACTAGAAATTAAACAAAAATACTTTATAAGATTTTGTGTTTTAGCATATTGTAAGAGAACTTCAGCAAAGAGTGGCATTGTGGGCTCACCAACAAACACTTCATGCTCTATAAATACCAGCCAGTTGTTAGAGATCCAAGCAAGGAAGACTGAAAAACTTTCCAGGTGGGTTAGGTGTAAAAGAAACTTTAGTGTCTGTTAACAGCACCTCATCCCACTGTTACGTTTGGTGGAGGACGTGTGAGGCTGCGTCCTTTTTTATTTTCCAAACTATGAAATGAAGTAGGCTGCACAGTGGCGCAGTTGGTAGAGCTGTTGCCTTGCAGTAAGAAGGTTCTGGGTTCGATTCCCGGCCCGGGGTTTTTCTGCATGGAGTTTGCATGTTCTCCCTGTGCATGCGTGGGTTCTCTCCCGGTACTCCGGCTTCCTCCCACAGTCCAAAAACATGACTGTCAGGTTGATTGGCCTCAGACAGGTATGAGTGTGTGTGTGCGTGGTTGTTTGTCTCTGTGTTGCCCTGCGACAGACTGGTGACCTGTCCAGATAGGCACCAGCAACCCTCCCGACCCCATTAAGTGACAAGGGTGAACAGAAAATGGATGGATGGATGAAATGAAGTAAAAAGGGACAAAATTGCAAATATGATATTGGTTACAACTAGGTAGCAAAAGAAGAAGAAAAAAACTCAGAAAGCGGTTGTGTTGCTGGGTCTAGAGCAAGCACTTTCTATTTAAAATCCAGGTTTTCTCGCCACTTCTTATAACTAGCTTCTTTTTTTCCCTTTGCTGGAATTTTGGGAAACATTTCACTTTTATCACAATTTGTTCACAAATTGTGATAAAATTTGTGAACAAACTTTAGCACAATTTGATAAAATTGATTCTGTTTTAACAGAATCAATTGAACCACTATTAAAATCAGTGGTTTTAACAGAATCAAATTGAAAGTCTCAATTATATAACCCACTAGCACTACTGTGGTTGTGTCGGTTCACACATCTCATTTCTTCATTCACCGAGTCACGCAATTCATCTGCAAGCCTGCATCACTCACCTATAAGCATGGCACACTGTGCACTTCCAGTCTGCAACCCCCACACGGCACCGGCTGCAGATGCGGTGGCTGCAGCCGCGGCACACGGCGCCGGTGTTCCAGAACTTCCCCAGAGGCCTCTGGCACCGGGCGCAGGTCCTCTCTCCGTACTGCCGGGTGTAGCTCTTTGCGCCCTTCCTCCGCAGGTCCTGCAGATCACCCTTCATCTTCCTGAAGTAGAAAAGGACAAAAACCACGGTTCTTTAAATGCCTGGACTTATAGCCTCTCTCTTTTAACTGCGGTTTGTATGTCAGCAGCAGCTGTGGAGATGCTGTTCTCCCTTGAGATTGGGGAAGGTAGATGAACGGTGGAAGAACTGCAGACACACAGTCAGTCGTGTCTTGGAGTGGCCCAGTCAAAGACCAGACCTTACTCCATCTGAGACTTACTGCAAAACGTGAAAATTTATGTCCACGTGTTTTCTACACTGAGTGTGATATTTTGCATAAATAATAAAGTGCAAAAACATCAAAGTTGATAGAGTTTTATCCCAAAGGACGTGGTGCTCCATTAAATCGCAATAAAATATGTAGAATTTGTGACTGTGATGTTTGAATACTTTGTGAGAAATTAGCTGGATGTGCGCATAAAACAGACTAACTCTACAGCTCACTGATGCATCCGGCTTTTTTTTTTTTTTTTTTTTTTTACATTTTTATTTAAAGACCTACACTTACGTCATATTTACACTGAACTGTTTCCTTTTAGGACCTCCATCCGAGCTGTCAGTTCTGACTCATCCTGCGTTACTAAGAAGCAGTTCCATCCCAAAACCTTTATGTTAGCACAAAACTTTACTCACCTGATCCTCTCCTCTTCAATCTTCCGCAGATGTTTGTCTCTGTGAAGAACCTCCAGGACGCGTTCTCTCTCCAGAACTTGGAGAAAACTTAAATCCATCTTTATAAGGCGACAGTTTCTGCTCGGATGTGTCCGCTTCTGTCCTCTCTGAAAGCGCTCCGCTCTGCTTTCCTCTGTTATGACGCCACCTCCTCTCGCTCTCTCCTCTTTAAACCTCCCCTTCTGAGTAGATCCTCCCCCAGACCTCCTCTTTTGCCTTCTGAAGCAAAAAGCATTAAACACAGAGGCAGAAAAGGTCAGAGTGATTGCAGCCCATCTTTTCTTTCTTCTGACTCTGATGTCATCGAGACGCATTTCCTGCCTCAGTCAGATACGATGCAGTTTTCTTTACACTTGATTAAATTACATAATTCTATCAAAAAAAAAAAAAGAAAAAAGAAAAGAGCTGGAAGTACCCCAATGATGTTCTTTCCTTCACAGTAACTTTAGACTATAATACTTATTTTAGGATTCCAGAGGAAATTAACTTCCTCTTTTCTATTTTAATTTTATTTTGTCTTTCAGACAAAGTCCTGTGTGAAAATCACTCACCTTCTTCAGATGTTAAACCTGTTCTCTCTCAGCTGCAGGAAGTGCAGTGGGGCTTCAATGATGGCTGCAAAACAAAAACCAAATGCCAGTACTTGCATTATTTATGACTGATGTGCTCCGGTGGCCTAGTTTCTCTTCTAAAACAGAAAACCTATTCAGATCATTTATCATCCCTTTCGGTAAGAGTTTCAGCTTCACTGTCAGAGACACAAATAACTGTAAGAGAGAGGAGGGAGCATACTACAAAACATTTAAAAAAAGGAGAAATAATCTCTAACATTTTAAAGATCATAGCCAGTTGTGCACTTGCAAGAAATACACTCACAACATATATATACATACATTTGAGAAAGTGTAAAAGCTTTGGTAATTGTGCTTTGTGTGCATCTGGGCTGATTACATCACATATGTATGAAGTGTTCCCTCATACAACTCAAACACTTTGCTGCAACCATACAGAATAAAAGTAAACACATATGATTAATTGTCAATTTAATCTATCAAAATATAAAGAAAAAGTAGCATGACATGTTGCTGATGCGTGATTTTACACAAACCCTAGCATAAATGCCTAAACATTATATCAGGACAGAAATATGACCCAAAATGAAACGCTTCACACTGAACACTGAAACCATGACAGTTACGTTTTCATGCCTGGGGAAATTACAAAGATGTGTGACAGACGTCAGACCTACTAAAAATAAAACCGAAAAGTTGAGTTTATCAAACTTCCTGAATCCAGATTTATTGATACTCTCTTCTGTCTACAGTTATTCCAGGCTGGCAGAAAAGCTTTCGCAGTAAAGCATTTACTACACAACTATGTTCCTGTCTGAATACTTCAATGTTGATTTTTTCTAACAAATGAAATTCAGAATTAAAATCGTATACTGTGATGGATGCAAAATTGTTGCTTATTTTGTTGTTTTTCCTTAATTCAATTAGTTAAGAAGGAAAACACAAAATAACTTCACCATCTAAACTTATCTGCATTCATGGTTCACAGAAATTACTGCTGACAAGTTGATTCCAAAGCTGATAAAATTCATGCTGCCTCGCTTTGTGTTTGTCAGAAATCATCCTCAGTCTGACTCTGGAAGAAAAAAAATATCAAACTGTCTTTGGAAACTCTTGGCTTTAGGCAGCAGTGGACCTTTTAACAAGACAATAATTTGACAGATATGGTCAATGTTGTCAGGAAGGATTGTCAAGTCTCCAGACCTGAATTAATCAAGAAAAGACAGAGAGAACTAAGAATGTGCTTGGTGGAGAGGAAGCCTTTAAACCATAGAGATATTTATATTCACCTGCAAAGATATGACTTTAGAAATAACTTGTGAAGCCACAACTGAAAGCAAATATTTACGCAACGCAACTGTTTCACTTTGTGACACTAATTCAGACTAAGCTTTTTCTTTGTTTGCCCAGTTAGGATTCACCTGAGTAGCTTTTTTTTACTTTCATTAAAGTCATAAGTGTACACAAGTTACAAATATTTTGGTGTTTTTCCACAAGCTTAACGCAATGGCTGCAAACAGATGTACAATTATACATCCGTACATCTTTGAAAAGCAGAAGTGAAGCCTCCTGCGCAACCAACAAAAACATAGCAAGTGGTTAAGACAACAAGACATTTCTCTTGACAGTGGTTTACGCAGATGACCAAATGTCCAGAAGTTCAGCTTTGATTGCTAGGAAATGAGTCTGGGCTTGGCTGGGGTTGCTAGGTAACAGTGCAGTGTAAAACGCAACAAAAACCTCCTTAATAATTAGGAGGTTTTTTGAAACTTCTCATTTTTCAGCCACCCAAAAACATAAACTAGGTGCCAAAAAAATGTCTGAATGATTTTTTTAAGAACTTGGATTGTTTTTTAGAAGAAATGGAGACCCAAATGGAAGAATAAAAACATACAAAAAAGGAATTCTGTACAATATGTCCCCTTTAAAACACTTTGACAGATTTGCCTCCTATAATTGAAATGTTTTGATTTAATCTTACAAAGGCATGAAACCATAATCTGCAAATTTGAAGAAAGTAATAAAAATATTTTCATTGGAGAACAGAGATATATTTGGTAATTCTGACTCAGGTAAAAGAAAAAAAATGTCTAATATATTCCCAGACAGTGAAAACTGTATCTGATAGTTGAGGGAGACACATATCTAAAGCATAAACTTAAATAAATTGGATATCTTACTCACAAGTAATGTATTCCCTAAAATGGAAAATCTATGCTTGGGGTCATCGCTTCCAAGGAAGCAGCATCATAGCTATTGAGTGGTGCAGAAGTGGCCTGTTGAATAGCTCAGTGTCAGCCTGTGTTAGCAGATAAGACTCTTCACTTGTACTAACCAGGGCTGCCAGGAAGCCTGCGGAAAAAAAATCAGTGTTGGTTTTAATTAGACATGATTGATGAGCGAGGGACACAGCAGCTAAAGCAGTGGGGCAACAGTCATTCCAGGTCTGACAGGTAAAACACACTCATTTCTCGCGCAGCCCTCCTATGCAGAGGAGATAGATGAATAAGGTTCTACGTGGTTTAGCAGAGACATAGTTCCAATTTGAGAACAGAGAGGGGGATGGTGTGACAGTGTCAGCAGACCACATCAGTGACAGTAAAAGACACCTAAATGTCTACCACGGAACCTAAATATGGCTCCAGAGTACCGTGAGAATGACCAAACCAAATATAGGTGACGTGTTCAGCGGCTGCAGAAGAGTTTCCTGGAAGGTCTGAGGGAGGAACTGCATGCAAAGTCATAGCTGCAAGCAAATCCAGATGAGAAACCAAAAGCTCCTCTGAGCTCACAGAAGAGGGGTTTAGAAAAATAATTTGTGTTTTTGAAGCTGCTGTGCGAAGCTTTTATAAAAAAAATATTTTTTACTTATTTGTTAAAACTATCACTGACAGTATGACAGATAATTTGCAAAAAATCGACTTCCTTTGTTTTCTTCCTATGATCTGACTACCATCTGCAGAAAGAAATTGCTCCGACAGAGTACCAAGAATACCGTCTTAGCGTTGTTAATCACTCTTGTGTAAGCGCTTCTCGTATCCTACCTCTTTCTATCTGCTACACTACAGCTATTTCATCACCACACAGCCTGCCATGGATGCTAAGGCTAGTTAGCATGGCTACATATGTAGCCATGCTAACTGAATCTGGATGGATGATTGAAAGCGCTAAGAGCTTCTTCCATGCTCTGATTGTTTTTTTTTTTGACCAGAAGCAATCCTTCAGATGACAATAGTAGCTCTGGAAGGAGATTGATCTTTTCACAGATTATCTGCTTCATATTATACTGTCAGGACATAAGGAAAGTTTTAACAATACATAAAAACATATTTTTGTAAAAGTTACACAGCTTTAAATTCTGGAAAATCACAGTCCACACCGTTCCCAAATGTTGTGGCAAGGAAATAAAAATTTAAAACACCTTTAAATGAAGTCACTTAAAGTAAGCAGTGCAATTGTTTTACAGAATAAACTGCATTTAGGAATTTTGCCTTCACAAAGTTCCTTCTTACATGAACATTTCTAAAAACCCATCTTTCAACTGTACATAATGTTCTAAGAACAGATGACTCCAGGACGTGATGAGAGTTGCAACACGTTAACCAAGCATGTCAACCAACATGCCAGACAAAAGTCATGAGAACTGAACTCTTTCTGACGCCAATTAGGAGAAAGGAGAGAGGCTAGGTTTGTGGTCTGAGAATTAGGTTGCTGCAGAGCCGAGATGTGCTGAGCAGAGAGCTGCAAAGTCTTACCTTCAGTTTGAACGGCACTGATAGAGCGGTCAGCCCGAGGAAGTGGCAGATTTTTATACACGGCAGAGGAAATGTGTGCAGCTCTGCTTCCTTCCTTTATGTGTTCACATAGGCTGTTGCATGCTGGAGGAGTTTTACAATGCAACAGCTGCTTGGTTTTTATCTTATCTCTTTGTTACATCTGAAAAATTCCCTTTTTTGTTGACGTGAGATCGAGTAAAATTACTTTTTGCATCAGCACTGATTCTGATTGGATAGTAAAAAAAAAACCCCAAATAGTAAATTTTGTATAGAATGTTTTTATATGAAATAGAGTACTTGTTTATATCTACGTTTCTGACAATACTGTAAAGAAACACATCACGGACACTTTGAGGAACTCGGTGTAAAATCAATAAGTTGGAAATTACAGTGTGGTGATTCCAAATTTATACCCACACGTGCATTTGCACAATCCATGTATGATTCCATTATCAATCATACATGGATTGATAAAGGAACCATCTGGGCACAGACTGCCTCACTTTTAAAAAACAAACAGAAATAACAACATGAATGAAAGAGAACCAGGAGGTAGAGTGATGGTGGTTTGATCCAGTCTGCATGGAGAAGACAGGGGAAAAGCTACACACACAAGCATACACACATTACTGCCAAAATAGTAAAATCAAGAAATCACTTCATTAAAACTGGTCTGGCAGCATGAAGTAGGCTAAAAGCTCTCAAATAGCAACACATAATGCCCTGAACAACAGAAATTCAAGAACAGATAGGGAACAAAATCACTGATATTTCACTCAAATTCATTCTGACAAGGCTTGTTTGCCAGATTAAAGTAGCATTTAAGTAGATATTGAACATTACATTTTATTTTCCTCACAGAAAATGTTTTTATTGGTCTGAAGTGATATTTTAATCTTAAATGTCATGTTTTCATTAGCAGTATGCAGAAAATAAATCATAATTAACAGAAATAGAGGCCTGTGAACATGATTTTCAGTTTAATAAATCAATATAATGTGTTTCACTCCAGGGATTCATTTTCTGAAATATATTAGCTAAACACATTTTTAACTCTTATTCAGCAAGTTATTGAACATAAAATATCATTAAACTAGTCAGCATTTATTGTAGAATTTCAGATGGGGGATTTAGTGACATCTAGTGGCATAAACTGGAGATTGCAAACACATACATGCAATTAAAATGATCTTAAAGCCATAATTTACTTTTTCTCTATGTGTGGAAAATGGGAGAGAGGTCAATAAAAACATAAAAGCTAATTACAGATAGTTTTTTAGTTATTTAATTATAAAAAATACAACAGCTAATTGACTGCTAGAAATTGTTTTTAATTTAAAAGGTGCAACAAGAATGAACCCCCTTCCATTTTCTTTAACACACATCGGTATAAAATAAAAGCACAATAATTTTGCTTCTGTGGAAAAATCTTCTGCCTATTGAAGGGTAAAAAATCCATACCTGCATGACCAACATACACAAACTAAAAATAGAATAAATCTTTTCTAAAATTGATCAAATGCTAAAAGTAGTACTGGTGCAAAACCATGAAAATAAAAATATATATATATTAAAATTAGGCAGGAACAAAACTTGGATGGATAGACCTCTTAAAGTATGGCATGATTTCTTTGATTTTATCCAATATGGTAATGTATTCCTGATATTTCACAGGCGACAACTGTTCCAGACAAAAATCTGAGAAAGGTCAAAGATTTTTATTCTTTAAATCGAGATTCACTGCATAGATTTGTGACTAAATTACAGGTTGATTGGTCTTAAAAATGATTGTATGACTAATGAAATGAACGGCCCTTCAAGTTAGAACTATTTTGGTTTGAAATAAGAACCTTTTATTAATGAAATAGCTACAAAACCCACTGTTTATGGAGCATCCAAAGAAAGGTAGCTGCATGCCCACCAGTCTGGCTGTATTTGGTTGTTTTAGCCATAGTCTCTGAGTTTAAATAGTGTGTAGAAATGTTTTGAGCTGTATCGTTTCTTCCACCGATATCCTGTCATGGTAGAAGCTGAGTCCCGTTAGCAGCTCGATGTCTCGGACTCGTGCGATGTGAAACCTCAGCCACTCCTCCACCCACGACAAGTCAGACTCCGCCTGAAGAGAGGTAGAAAGAGAAATTCTGTCACTTTACAAACACTAGCATCAATATAATACAGTGTAATATTTTATATATAACACAATGTTATATGTAATGCTCTCCTTGTCTGCCTCGGAGGACAGCCATGTCATACCAAGCTTGCTTTTGTGCTAATTTGTGAGATGTTTTAGGACCTAAGATTCAAATGACTGCCTGGAATTTTTTGCTTATTTTATTGGTACGCAGTTCTTTAATGTCCTGTGAGTAAATATATTTGCCCATTTATCCATAACAACTGGTACTTTCAATATCTAGCATGTTATTTTCACAATTTACCATGTATTAAAAGAGTGTCCCTCAGATTAAGGGAGCACTCTTAATCTGAGGGCAGGGGTGAAATTACCGTAATAAACAGATATTGGCTGGAAAGTGCAACGTCTCCCCTTTCAGAAACTGTTAGAATTTTTCAGATAGCGCAAAGTGTGCTGGAATTACGCTACTGCAAATTTGGCTGGATTGTCAGCACTACGTTTGGTCTGGAAGGGTAAAACTTTTCCACGACTTTATTTGCTGACCTGTCTGCTTCTTTCTCGGTCTTCAAGATGCTACTTGTTCACTAATCCTGCTCTGGATTAGTGGTTATGTCAAGTCACGGCAAGTTTATTTGTATGGCACATTTCAGCAAAAAGGCTCAAATCCCATCATTACAATCCTCAAGCAAATTAAATAAATCAATGTTTCAGTTATTATAAATCAAAGGCAACTCTAAACAGGAAAGTTTTTTTAAGCTTTCATTTAAAGGAAGTCAGTATTTCAGCATTTTTGCAGTTTTCTGTAAATTTGTTCCAGATTACAAGAGTGTAAGAACTGAATGAATAGTCCTTTAATCCTGGAAATGTTCTTCAGGTGACTGAAGGCCGCTCTTGTCTTTGAAGGTTCAGGTCTGATCGCTGGTTTCCAGCTGCAATAACTGGAGTTGTGAGCCAACTCTTGATTGTTCCTCTTTAGGTTCAAAGACGACAACTTAGTTTTGTTTCTATTCAGCTGGAGAAAATTATGATGCATCCACACATTGAATTGTTCAAAGCATCTGTTCAGTGCTTGGACGGGTCACCTGGTGACATCATAATGTAGACCTGTGTGTTATTAGTGAACAGAGGTCCTGTAACAGACATAACTGCTCTCATTACTGTATAGTGATGTTAAAGTACACATAAGTTGGCTCTATTTAGAAATAGGTGATGTATAATTACATTAAGATGATCTGGATTGTGCCACCCCACAGTTATTCTGCTTTGTGTTCACATGAGAGATTCTCCGCGCGGTTTCTCTACATTTTCAGGGTGCTGTAGTTGTACAGAGGCTTTATCTGAGGTAAAGTGCACAGAGGTGTGGTTGGTGTTACTCACAGCACAGAACTCTGAGTAGTCAGGTTTGTGGGGCATGATGAAGGCTATGGCCTGAAGTGGACCCTCACAGTTAACAGGACTAAAGCTTGAGTTGCGACAGCTGGTCATGATCAAGAAGAAATGCGTTGGCACTGAAGTTTCGTTCCTGGAGAGAGAGAAAGGTTTATGGGGCTTTAAACAAAAAACAGCTGGAACAAAGAGTTTCCTGAGAAGAAGAACATTTTCTTTAACTCTTCTGATTCCCACCTTCTGTGAGGCAATGACACAAATTTGTTGCCCTCCCCCTCCCCTCTATTTGTCAAAAATAGTCCTGCATTTCCACACCAGGGACACTACTGCCCTACAAGATAACTGCCAGGGGATATGAGGAAAGGCTGTCAGTATTTCCTGGTTACATCATAAATTAAACAGAAATAAACATTGCAGTAAATGGGGGAAAAGATTAGAAGAACATAATCAGTAATGATGTATATTGTTCTTCTCCAAAGCTTGTTTGGTTTGATGAGATGTGACCAAACAACAACCATACTGTCAGCTGGTTTTGATTTACATGTTGCACAATCTTTGTTTAGCAACATTGTAATTGCCATGGGTATTTTATAAAATATGCACAACCACATCTTTGATTTATGCGCAAATGCTTCCTCATTCAGAAATGGAGGAATTACATTTAAATAGATCACAAGTGGTGGCTAAGTGTGAAACCTTTGGTCTGATCTTAACCAATAAATGTGTTGACTACATAACAACTACTCAGTTTGCTGTATGCGCATCTTCAATTAAAACTTCTTCTTGCTTGATTTTAAGGTTAGTTGTTTAGCTTTCATTTTCTCCTGAAATGCTTTCCTTTAAGGAATTTACATGACTGGAAAGAAAATCCGAGCAGAGTCAAAGCATAGCTCAATTCCAGTGAGACATTTTAGATCCCTAACAGTTTTTTTTTTTTTTTTTTTTTAAATTTAGGACTGATTTTTTTTTTATTATTACTGTTACATGCATCAGAGACATTTTGTCACATTTCAGACATGTCTCGTCAGCTGTCACGCTATATGGTTTGATGAATGTTCTGCTAAAGTTCATCTCGTTTTTTTTGTTGCTGGTCATTTAGTTTAGTTGTAGTTTTTTGCCTGACTTTTTTCCGTCTTTATCAGTCTCTCTTTTTCATTACTGAAGCAAGAACATTGACCTTAGCTGAGGAAAGTGAGGATTTTTATTTTATTATAATTGCTAGGAGGAGTTCAAAATCCTAAGAGAATGCTTTACAACCATTTTCAGACTGACAGAAATCAACTTTGCTGCTCGTCTTTTCTTGAGTGTCTTTAGCTATTCGAAACTTTTTAACTTTCTTCATGTTGTTAGAGATGGTATGAAAGTGACTAGTAATAAGGGGCGACTGCAGGTTGTAGTTGCATTTTATAGTATTAAAAATTTCCATTCAAACCCAAACAAAGCTCAAATCAACTAGTATGATGTATATATAAATAAAATGTTCTTTCTCATTGCCTTTTTCCCTTGTCTGTTTCCTTCAAGTGATCAAATGGATTCTGCAATCTATTTCCATTAAATTCTAATATGTCTGAATAAATTAGCTGGACCTGTCTAATCTTAATACCGAAGATCTTAACAGTAATACAAAACTTTCTAACTCTTCTTAGGTTCCCTGTCTATGACACATTTGGATGTTAATACAAAGCTGATCGAGTCCGAGTCAGGGACCCATTCACGACGAAGATGCAAGAAAGAAACGCACAAAAATAAATAAATAAAAAGTTGGTGAATATCCAAACTAATATCAACCTTATTCCTAGCCCCCATGAGGCTTTGCGTGATTTATGGGCGCGGCTTCCGCCGCTAACCGGAACCGGCATTTGTTTACATGTTAGCAACTCGCTAACCTGCTTTCCACAGAGGATTTAGGCTATAAAATATGTGGGAACTCCAGCTATCACAGCTTACATGTGTCAATATTGTTTTACCGCTACCTACAGCTAATGCGGGGAGGGATGGCGACTTGAAGAAATGGCCGCGAATAACCCGCACTAGCAAAGTCTACTTCACTGACTCAGTTGCTACGGATGCAGACGCGGGTCACAATGAAACGAGCACACATAAAGCATTCTGGGTTCTCGGTTCAAGTTTAGACACTTTATGTAGTTCTGGTGTTTTACACTGTCGGCGCAGAACTGCAGCTCAGAACTCTGACCAGCTTCTCTGCTTTTCTCTTCTTTATAACTCTCGGTTCTTCACAGAAACGAACTCCTAGCAGCGCTGCTAAGTCACGGTCATTCCGTTACAAAACGTAACGATCGTGTTCCTGTCGCTCCCCGTGATTAAACTCACAATTACGATCCTTTGTACTGAGCAGCTCTCTGATAGCAGACGGTATGTCCGTGAACAATTTTAACAAAATACTGTATTACAACCGAAAAGAGAGATGCAACTTCTGTCATGAATATAGATTAGCTAAAAACCCTACAAATTACAGTGAAATACTGCTACTTCCGGTGGGCGCCGGAAGTAAGGCCCATAATTGTTTCCCCAGTAAGCCTCCCAGGAATAAGGTGGATAGTACTTGATTAAACAGCCCTATTTTTAAAGCGAGAATGACAATTCTTTATGAATATTAAGTTAAATTTGTGCATCCAGTCATCTTCTTAACCGATAGAAAATGGGAATTGTTTTTAAAAAACGTCAACTTTTTTCAGAAACATTTATTAAACAGAATATCACATCAGAATATCAGAATAAAGTTGTGGTACATCTGTAGACAACTTACCCTGTGCTTTTACTGACTGGATCTACATTTCCATCAAAGTCTACATCAAATATTGGCCCACTGACGACGTTGACTCCGTTCAGGTCTTGTGAATATTTCAAAAGTATAGAAGTGTGGAAATGGCTCCAAGCCTCTGCAAAACATAAATATGCAGTTTAATACATGTAATCCTGTAATTTGTACAAACAAACAAATGACATTAAAGTTTGAGTTATCAGTGTAATTCTGAGTAACAGGAACAGTGAGCCACCAGAGGGCAGCACCTGTTAGTATTTTATAGGGATTAAGAAACTACAATTTCCTTTCATTTATTGTTTATTTTCTGGCTAAACTCAGAATGATTTTATTTATCAGAACTTAGCTAACAACAGCAGTAACCAGATTGTATGTATCCAATTTATAAGGTGCATGTTCCAGTTAAAACAAAATGAATTAATAATGTTGATTCGTAATGTTATTTTACTATGAAGTAACGCAACTTTGCATTGCTGCTGGCACTGAGTCAAAAATTCAGGTATTTCCTCAGTTCGGGACTTGATGAATAGATTCACTGCTGCGTTTTGTTCAAACTTGCACAAAGCAGGTTTTCTACGTGCCCGGGGTCAGACAGCCATGAACAAGTTGCATCACAGATTTCTGTACTTTGGTCAGCCTGTTTAAATACCTGTCCCCAGTGATCACAATTTTTAGTTTTGAAATTATTGCATTAATAATGTAATAACTCTAATCGCAAATTGGAAACACAAATTAGAAAAATACTTCAATAAATACTCACTTTTAAATGCAGGGAACATTGGTGCCATGTTACTGCTGATAAAAGATTCAGTCTCTGAACCAGAGGCATTCAGATCTGTAAAAATAATGACAGGTGAAGCAACAGGTATGGTACTGTTGATTTTATAGAAACTGAAGCAAAACATGTCACTTTATGATGACTTGCAGAATCTACAAATGCTCATAATGTGAAATGCTATAGCTATTTTACTGCAAAAATTAGTCTCAGACCTCAGTTTGTAACATGGTGACAGGAATTAAAATGTTTAATTTGTGGTCATCCAGATCTCTCACATCTGCTGATGTGTGTTAATTTCCCTGTTTCAGTTCATCTGCTGAAGCTTCCTGGAAGCAAATCTTTCTAGAGCATTGTAATAGTTTTTAAACCCCTTGAACTTTTAGACATATTTTCCTCCTTCAGCAACAAAATTCTATGTATATTAATATTTTAAATGAAGTAAAGTGGGAGAAATGTGAGACCAAAACAAATCAGATCAGTGTTAGCGTGATTGCAAAAACGGCATCCACTGAACGAGGGCTGAAAAGATTCCTCGAATGATTAGAGGACCTCGATTACTAAAATTCCTCGAGGAGAATGTACCTGCCTCGAAGCTTCGTTAATTTATGTATTATTATTTAGCGCACCGTGTTCCGCCCGGAACATTATTTGCGTAACACATAGCTCTCACTTCCGCCTCCGAGTTGTTGACGAAAGCTAAGTGTCAGCGGCATAATGTCCGATTTTCAAGTTCGTCCCATGGGATTTTATTGAGAATAAACATCCTTAAAATGACCCGCGCGATGCCTGGAGTTTGGAAACCTTAATCCTTCGGGAGCTGCTGACTGAAAGCAAACGGCAGGAAGAGGCTGCAGAAGTATTTATACAGGTGAGCGGATAGACTGAACACGGCGGGCGGCTGAGTAGTTGATGCTTATAGCGTAAGTGTAGCTTTACCGACGAACCACCCAATACATTTCATATCATTACGGTCTCAACAAATGGGTGGCGGAAATCATCGTGGCGGTACATGGCTGGTAGATGAGTATGAGGGGCCGTTTAGGACAAAAACTATATTTTGTCTCTCACACACTACTAAAAACTCATACACACACACAAAATATCAGATCGCGCTTGCCTTGATACCACAGTGACTCCGGCTGAGTAAGCGGCCTTAGAACCGGCGTTATAGCTGGAATAAGCGGCCTTAGAATAAGCCCTAAGTTAACCTCCGAGCGCTTGAGGATGGAGCAGTAGAGAATGGCTGGCCGATATTAGCGTTCATAAATCGGATCAACCCTGAGCTAAACGCGGCTTACTCCGGCTCTAAGTGAACCTCGAGCACTTGAGGAGGAAGTGGAGCTAACGCTGGAGTAAGCTAAAGCCGGAGTGAGCTAAAGCCGGAGTAAGCTAATGCCGTAGTAAGCTAACGCCGGAGGTACAGACCTAAGTGAACTTCCGAGCCCTTGAGAAGGGAGTGGGGAGAACGGCTGGCCGAAATCAGTGTTCATAAATCGGATTAACCTTGAGCTAAACATCGCTTACACTGTGTAGCTCCAGTATCCAACTTGAAGCTAACGTCACTGTGGTATCAACGCATGCGCGATCTGATCTCCAAATTATGCCCCGCCTCTTCCGTGACATCACTCACACA
>CAEGAE010052977.1:0-13454 GCA_903067095.1 Girardinus metallicus | reverse complement strand
TATATATATATATATATATATATATATATATATACTGCCCATGCCACTGCTCTCTTCAGATTTTTATTTGTAATAAAGAAAACTCTAAGCCATTTGTTACTTTCCTTACACTTCATTATTAGTCTATCAGGTACAGTTCAAATAAGTTAAACTTAAACTGGGATAATAAAAAATCAGTACTGAAGTCGTGCAGAAGTTTTCAACCTTTTTTGTTAGAAATATCTGTCAAGTTGACTTTGAACTCAGTCAGATTTGCAGGTTGTGAGGAGAAGACAGCATATGAAACAAACTGAATATTTGATTCCAGGATGATATTCCACCTTCTCTGATCAGCTACTTTGAGATTTCAAGAAGCCGAGCAGCGGCCTGTGAAAAACTGATCCTCGAGGAACTCAAAGGTATTGTTAGAAAGAAATTCATTAACCGTCTTTTGGGTAGACTTACGGTCTTCCCAAAAGACCGTAAGGGAAGACTTACTGTAATGCCATGGCAGAAATGGTTTTTCAGTTTATATTTATTAAACCCTCATATTTAATATATTTCAGATGAGGTATTATTCCTGATCAAACTATAATGTGCATTTTTGGTTTTCTTAACAATCTTGTGAACGATTAACACAATTGTCCACAAGGGGTCACTGATGTCCTTTTTTAATTTACCTTACAGACTGTATAGAATCAGGAGGCCTAAAACGAAGATTGAATCTTTATCAGAGCATCCAGATGTTATGGAAATATACATATTACATATAAATAATATATATTTGAGCTGATGATTGCAAACCATTAATCTACACCATCTGCAGACAGACATTTTACATGTTCCCTATGTACGGAAGAGGATTAGTCCCAAGGATTCTGAGAAAAAAGTTAGACTTTTCAAACAAACAAAAAAAAGATTAGTGTTACAATGTTGTGATTAAAGTCAAGTTTATTTTATTCTCAGTGGCCCTAATCCTTTTCCATACTTATATGTTGTTTTCAATGAGGTTTGCAGTGAAAGATTACACAAAGTAAAATGTAAATAAGAATATCTATATAGATTGATCCAGTTGATCATGGGAACAATATTTTACAAGCCAGATTACCAATTCTACTGTTTTAATTGTTGCCATACCTGTTAGAAGCAAGAAATCCCACAAACAGAGCTTCTCTGACAGCAAGTCGGCCAAAGCATCTCAGAAAGCAGCACATCTACAGACATTCAAAGGCAGATGAGAAATAAAGGCTTTGATGAAAGGAAAGGATTCCCACTCCATTTCTTAGGTTTTGGTTTTGTTTGGCCATGTGGAAAATTCATTCAATGCTGCTGAATTACAACAATTCTGCACAGAAGACTATCCTCTTGTACAAGACTGTTGGTATGTTATTGCAAATGATGGTGTGTGGCACAGTCAGTTATTAGGCTTAGGGGACAAGTTGGTTTGGTTTTCACCATTTTATCCCTGCATATGTACCCCTACACCTCTGATTTTACAGATTTTGCAGAGATTTTCTTGTGATGTGATCTTTGCTTTAAAATATTTGCTGTGATGAGCTGAAACATGTACAAAGACAAGCACAAAGAGAATCTATAATTTTTTTTTTTTTTACAACACTGAACTTGGACTTTTCACAGATGATAAAACAGAGACTGAGAAAGATTTTCAGTTGAACATCGGCGACCGTCGGCCAGAGCGGGAGAAACCTCACCATGAGCAGGTGCAGGAAACGGAGCAAAGGCAGCAGAGAGAGACAGACTTCCAGGAAGAGCTGAGGAGGATCACAGAGGCTGAAAAGGTAAGCCACAGCGGACACGCTCCGCTTCAGTCTCATCATGCAGAGTAAAGATGGATGTTGGTAACACTGCCAGTGTAGAAAATCTGTAACCTGATGCAGATTGTTGGTTTTTGACTTTGACATTAGCAAATGGATGTTTTGATATTTTTAAATAACGCCTGGTGTCCACAGTTTCAGCAGATGGAACTTGAGCTCAGGAAGAGAAATGCTCAGGAGAAACTAGAACAGGAGCTGCAGCTTCAGCAGGTAGGTCTGCAGGACGCATATGCTCTTGTTATGAAGATTATATTTTAAGGTCTTTTACACATGTACACCAAAGAATGTAGAGTTTAATTCAAATAACCTAAACCCCACCATTCACTATGCAAATCAAATACCTTCTTTACCAGGAGCTCCTCTGTAACATCAAAAAGCAAGTGGAGAAAGAGAGGATGATGATTGAAGAGGAGGAAAGAAGAAAATCGGAGGAGGAAGCAAAGACGAGGGAGAAGGAAAAGAGGAGAAAAAAGGAAGAGGAGGATCAAAGAAAAAGACGGGAGGAAAACCAAAGAGGCATCGAAGTGAGGCTTCAAAAAGAAAGAGAGAGGAGAGTGGCGGAAGAGACAAGGAAACAAGAGGAAGCTGAAAAGAGAAAACGCAAACAGGAAGAAAACACTGAAGAAGACAAAATAAGGAGGGAGAAGGAAGAAATGAGACGACTGGCAGCACAGGGACAGAGGAAAAAGAAGGAGGAGGAAACAAAAACGGAAGAGAAGAGATGTTTTACGGTAACTGGGAAGAAGATGATGATGGAGGATGAAGAGAGAAAAAGGTATCAGGTAACGCTTAAGGATGAACTGAACACAATACAAGAGAAGGATGATGAAGAAAAGAGACTAGAAGGAGATTTAAGAATTAGTTCCCTTTGTGAGGTTGGGCTGAATCAAGAAGAGATGAGGAAGGAAGAGGAAGTCGAAGAAAGAGAAGACAGGAAGACTTTAGAGAATGAAATGCAACACAGAGAAAGTGAAGATAAGAGAAAGATGGATAACTGGAAGAGTCTTTGTTTAGAAAGTGAGCACCTTATAGGAAAGAAAGAGGAGACGGGAAGAGGCAAAGAGATCGGAGAGAGGTTAGAGACCGTTACACAGAGAGGAGAAGAGGAACGAAGAAACACAGAACAAGAAACCAAAGTTCAGCAAGAAATGAAGGGAAGTAAAGGATATGAACGAGAGAATAGAGAAGGAGAAGATCTGGAAAAAACAAAGGATAAAGAGAAGATACAGGAAGAGTTGAAGGATCCTGTGGAGAAAGATGACAACCAGATGAAAGACAATGGGACAAAAGGTGAGGAAGTGGACAAAGCTGAAAAAGACGAATCGGTGAGAACAGCTGAAGACAGAGGAGACGTGGACGCAAAAACAGATCTACAGCCGATTAGCGGCAATAATCTGGAAGAGAACAAAGGAGAAAATGACGTTTCAGAATCACAGAATTCTGGCAGAACTGGTCAGCGGGCCAGCCTAATGCCTGGTCCAACACCTAGTGAGGCCACGGCAAAACGCAGCATCTGTGAAACCCTCCCGCTCCATCACCCAGACGACAACATCTCAGACACCTCCGCGTTACAAACTGTTGGCCAAATACATCCAGAGTCACAGACTTCCACCTCTTCCTGCTCTCTGCCCAATTCTCTTCCTGAGTGCACGGAGCTGAAGAGGTTGTCTTGGATGGAACACTGTGTGTCCTGGTCCGAATTGTCCCTCCAGAACAAGAGGAAGGAGAGGGGTTCCTTCCAGAGCCAGAGGAGGACGAGGAGGGAAGATGGACTTGGCGCTCTGGTCCCTCTTTGTCCACACACCCTTCTTGAGTCCACAGGCACAAAGTCCCTGCAAGAGGTATGAGTGATGCTGACATCTTAAGCCAAATAGGACCAATTTGTGTCCGAGTGTATGTTTCAGGTTTTAGAAGATGTGCACTGAAGTTTATGCTAGCTGAAGCCCTGAAATGTGTCATCCTCTCTGTCAGGTCACCACAGTCGCTTTAGAAGACCTGGCGCCCTGCAGTCTGTCTACTCTCGCCCAGTGTGAGCGACTGCAGTCCCTCACCCTCAGACGCTGCAGCCTCCGGTCTTTGGAGGGCATCAGCCAGCTGCAGGAACTCTGCTACATGGATTTAGGGGTGAGCATAGACTCCAGTCATCAGAATACACACCAAATGAGTCAAGCGTTTTTTGTAAAAGCTGTGGTTGATCATTTGAAATTGCAGGAAAATGAGATCTCCTTCTTGGAATGTGAAAACATGAGCAGTTTGAGAGTTCTCCGGCTCGCCCACAACAAGCTGACGTCCATCCACGGTTTAAACGGCGCTCATAGTTTGGATGTTCTCGACCTGTCTCACAACTCCATCACTCGCATTGGTGAGAACAAGAGAAACTTCCACAAGAGGGCAGAATTTCCCTTCTTTTACGCTGTCCGAATCATGGCCCAGCACATAACGCTGCCTTGGTGAAGGGAACGTCAGGTTCTGTTTGCTCTTCCTGAGCTTCTGTCTGCACAATTAGCTTCTAATTTTCTTTTTTCCAGCTGGTCTGGAGTCCATGAGGAGGCTGCAGAGGCTGTTAGTGGACCACAACCAGCTGATTAGTACCAAAGGCCTTAAGGATGTTTATACTCTCCACCACCTGGACTGCTCTCACAACCATCTGGTGAACGTTGAGGGTCTGGAGAACAGTGCTCTTCTCCACACTCTGGATCTAAGGTCCAACAGCCTTACTGAGGTAAAAACAAGCCCTGGTGATCAAAATAAGTGATAAAAAAAATCTCAAGAGAAGGCACCTTTGAATAAAAATGTCCTCAGCTGCTTTTTTAAAATGTCAAGATTTTGAAGACAACTTTAAAAAAGAGGAGGTCCTCTGACTTCTAAATCCGTTCCTCGGGAGTATGAGTAATTTTTTGCTTGTGGGCCAAATCCACAAGACTTGCAGCTCAAGTCTTAGTCTTTTTTAACAATTCAATGACTTAGCAGGGCCCTGAATATTAAGACCAGTATTAGTCTTTAAATGGATTCTAAAATGAAATGGTAAACAGTGCAAAGACGTTAAAACAAGAGTGTGTGCTCTTCTGTTTGTTCTGGTTTAAAGTCTTGCTGCTGGGTTGTTAGACCAGCTCAAGGTGATTAAAGGCCTTTTTTTTAGTTGATACATGTGATACAGTAGAAGAGAGGAGTATAAATAAATGCATAAATAAGCATCTAAAGTTCCTGTTTGAAACCAACCTTTTTGTGTGGAAATAGTTCTTAACTGTTTTGGACAAATTTGTTTTAAATTACTTTCAAGAGACACTGTTCAAAAAAACTTAAATTTGGCTTGACGGCCAAGTTAAAGAGTCTGACCTGCTTTCTATGTCTTTTAGGTGCTGAAATAATTTATTTTGAAAAACAGAAAGGAGCAGTACATCTGAATGTCATCTGCATAAAACTGAATCTGAAGTTAATGATCTGGCCACTTAGGCGGGTATACATGAACAAATGCTCCTCCAATTGGCCATATTACATACATACATAAAATAAGTGGTGTATAGCTCAAGATTTTACAGTGCACACATTTAAGGGAAGGTACTATTTCCCTTTGACTAGACATGAAAATTGGGGATGGGAAGCTTTTTCATTAACATGTTTTTTTCTCTGTAATTGAGGTTAAATCTAGGGCAGTTACAGGAAAGTAAAGTGCCAAAAGACCTAGCCTGCCTTTCAGCAGACTGACTAGGAGAGCCTCCTCAGTTGGAGTCTGTGCCGATGACAGTAACCACAGCAGGACTAAAGCAACTGACATTGACGGATGGTGTCGGCTAGTCGCTGCTGAACCAGCAGCGGCAGCAGTGTAAAGTTAGTCTAACCTCGCAGTGTGGCTGAAGTGAACTGACAGCTTGTTTCTCTGTCAGCCCCCCAGCCTGAACAACCAGGTTCTCCTCAGAGAGCTGCTTCTTGACGATAACAGCATCTCTTCCCTGCACGGCCTCGCTGGCTGCTGGCTTCCTCTGCTGCTGCATCTCTCTGTCGCACAAAATAGGTTCACAGTTTGTTTTCTTCATTTCTAACTCGTATTTGTTCTGCTGTAATTCCTTTGTCGTACGTAATACCTACATTGGACTTGAAGCCTTTAAAGATACATGCACTTATGGAAGGAATTATTGTGAAATGACTGTAATTCTTTGTGTTTTGTAGAATAACCCAGCTGCCCTCCATGACTGACTTTGTGTCTCTGAAACATTTGGATCTGAGATTCAACTGCCTGTCAGGTAAAACCTTTTCCTGTGTAAACAGTGAGTGTGTTGTTTGTGTCATTGTTTGTTTGGTTACTGTACTGACTCGGTTATTTAAATATGATGGCATTGCAGTCCTTGGTTGTTTTTCAAATGTCTACTTGTTAAGTTGTTCTGGTGGGCTTGGTCAGAGTCAGAAGTTCCCTTGAGGATCTTATTCAAATCATATTCAGAATTTCTTTCTGAATATTTCTTTCACTGATCCAAAGCTTTAGACTTCTAACTTACAGCTACTAAAGGCTCTAAAGTAAACCTTTAGTAGCCCATTGATCTTAGCATGTTTTTCATCATCTCCTCAAGAATCAGAGAGTTATTTGAAGCTTCAAACTGTTGTGGTGTGCAGTAGTGGTTGTGTTGTAATTTTTTTTTTTTACATTTGTATTTAAATCATTCTCAGATTTTTATAAGGTAGCCAAAATTGTTCTGAAGTGTTAGGTAATTGTTTACTTAAGTAAAAGTAAACATACGCAATCCAAAATAAATGAATACTATGCCAGTGACCATATAATTGTGCAGTGTGACATTTTGAAAATAAATTTGCTTAACTAAGCTCATTTGTGCAATTGTGCATTTTTTTGTGGCTTAATAAAAGCACGCAAATTAAAAAAAAAAAAAGCTTGTTTTTCTATAAAAAACGTTTATCGAATGAAAGTTTATCAGTCGTACCTTTGTCGTATCGTAATTGGTTAATTTCGCAAAACTGCTTTGGGAACGGTCTTTTGCGACCGACTAGTCACGGGATCAACAACCGGACGCTGCATTCGGCGCAAACATGCGTAGAAGAAGACGACAGAAAGTTGCATGATGGCGCGGCATGTTTTTTAATGACTTATCGCGTGAGCAAACTTTTTAGGACAGGAATGGAGTCTTAAAGGAATATTGGGAAATGAAGGAAACATAATGGATATTTGCATATTAAGTAAAGCATTATTTAATTATCTTCAGAATACAAAATAATAAAAAAAAGGATTTAGTAGAAGTAAAGTAATGTTGCTACATACTCATGTACAGTAGGTGGCGGTATGCACCTTAAAGTTGCTTGCGATCCGCCATTATAGAAAAGAAGAAGAAGCAAACTTTTTTTTTTTTACGTGTGAGTTTAATTGCGTTTCGCATTTAATTTTGCGAAGTTGGGTTTTATCGACATCAGCAGAATAGTGACAGAATTTTGCACACATTTGTTTAGGAAACGCAGATACTGTTGCTTTGCTGTTTGCAGAGAAACCAAGGCTTCAAAACAATCTTGGTATTATACCTGTATAGACCCAGTAACAGGAAAATAATTGGAAGTGAATTCCCATGATGTGTGTATGTAATCTTAATACTGTGTTTACATTTAAGTGTAAATGTCTGTGTTTTTCTTCCTCAGAGTTAGAAGATGTGTGTGAGAATCTGGAGGGATGTGTGTTTCTACAGGAAGTTCACCTGACAGGGAATCCTCTTCAGCAGGAGACTGATTGGAAGTAAGCTGAAGTTTTAATAGATGGATAGAAAGAGATGTTTTTTTTATATCTAAGTACGTCTCATAGTTCGTACTTCACAACATTAAACTCACCAACCACCGCTGGTCTCTTAAGCTAAACTTACAGGCTCAATAGCTGTTTTTGCTGCATACTGTGTCACATTTTTATGCTCTGACATTTAAATGAATTATTTGAGAAAAAGTTCCAGCTTCCTGTTTCCTGAAAGGCCAGTTGCCTTGAACGACATCCAAAGAGCGTGCCACCAAAAAGCCGATATTTGTCTATCAAATTCTTCTATTGGCTGATTTAGTGTAAACATTCCAGGAGGACATAGGCCTTCCTGTTCCCTTCCCAGGATTAAACATGTGATCCCGCCTGCCCTATTAGATTACTGTGAGGTTCCCCCCACACACACACACATCTGTGTGTACTGAAGCCCCACACCAAGAGTATATAATTCACAAAACGTTGGTACAACAGACAGGTCAATTATCTTTGATCATTAATTTGTTCATTCATTTACAGCTGCTAAATACTTTACAGATGTTTATAACAGTTGCAAGGAGTTGATTAAAAAAAAAAAGTTTTTGTGTCTCCTGATGAGTGAAGGAAGCGGTCCGGTTTTAATTAGTTATGAAGAGTTGCACTGATGTGCCAAAATGATATGGATATTACTAAATAGACTATATGTATTTTGGACACGTAGAATGTCTTCCAGTTACAATGTTAAATGTTCATTAGGCCTTTAGGTGCGTTTGATTTACTAGTCTGTGACCTTGCAGACTGCTGGTTTATAATGGTCCTTAGCGAGATGTTCCAGTTAGCTGTAGCTTCTTAACAATGAGCAGACTAGCTATGTTTCCACTACAAACATGCGCAAAACATTGTCAACATCACATGTGAATAAGTTTGGTCACATAATAAGTCATTAAATACATGCGGTGCCATCATCCTGTAACTACTTCCTGTTGTCTTCTTGTGTGTTACAAAAAGTGTTTCCATCGCATTCCATCTGGTTTAATGTTTAATCGCATTAAACCAATTTGCATAAAAAGTTTGGTGTTTTTTTTTTAATTAGCATGTTTCTACTAAGGAAATTTATTTTTCATATGTCATACTGCGCAATTATATGGTCAATGGAGTCATTGCGTCTAAAAGGTCTCTAATTAAATGCTGTATTTAATGCCTTCAGGTCATCTCACAACAAAATCTTTTTCATATACCTCCAGCATATTTTTCTTCCATCATTTGGCTTCTTGCTTCTTAATAAAGACAGTTTTGGCTTATTAAATATAATAAAAGAACTTCCTGTCATGTTTATTCGACCTTTTGTCTAGTTAACTCGCTACATGTCATCTTTCTCATTATGCTGTAATTTATCTCCTGTCCCCCAAAAATTTACATAGGGGTGGCAAAGCAAAAAAAAAAAAAAAAGTATACATTTATAAAATTGTTTACTTTCCTCTGAATCAAAATGTCTTGATTCAGAGGAGAGAAGAAAGTCGCCAAAACTGTTTACGGTGCAGGAAATGGACAAAATGATCACAAGAACTATTAACAACGAATAACAATAATAAAGTAAAAAGCATTTTATATGAATAATTTAAAGCACCTCATGACAACTGAACAGCTGAATTCGTAACCTACAGCAATCCAGTATTATTGAATGACTCAGACAGTTTTACATCTTACTACAGACTAGACTTGGACTTTGGGTGAAAGACTTGAAACTTGACTTTAATTTAATACAAATGACATGAACATGTCAGCTGTCTCTCAAGTCCTGATCATTTAAAATAAATTGTACTTTAGTATTTGTAGGTTATACTTCAGTATTTCTCTGACCAGAGTAACCCTCAAACTTTTTCCTTCTTAACACCTAACTTAAACTTTACATTAATGTTTTACTGAACTTTACTTAACCTTACCTGTCATATAAGGTTTACTAAGATAGTAAACCTCAGTATTTCCTCTCCCAAGCCTTCACTCTTTCATCACAAGCCAGTGATAACACTAGCTAAATTAAAGCAGCAAAAGCCAGGCACTAAGAATTACAGTCTCTGTTGGCGGCCCAGGGTGCAGGAGATGTAGATGATGATAAAAACTGATTAATCAGCAGCACTTTAAGAAACTTTTGGAGGAAGCCTTCACTGAATGAAGTACGGTTTTGTTGCCCAAATGTGCTGAGGAAGAACCACGAAAGAATGAAAGCAAACTGCGTTAGAACTTACAGTCTCTTCCATATTTTTCTCACCAGTGTGAAACAGAGATGTACATTTCTGATCAAATTACAATCCCTTACCCTAATGAGGTTATAAAACTACTAGAAAGGTCATATTTTGGGTTTGGGGCTTCGTTTGACGACAACGTCCCAGACTACATGTCCACAGGGCTGGAATCTAATCCCCATTTTTACGAAGAGAGAGACCCGGCGGACCTCATACAGACTGGAACTTCCCAGACAGTAAACACACATCTCGTCTTCTGCGGTCTTGTCGTTCTGTCAGAGTGGTGTGGGAGAGTTGCTAAAATAGTACATGCTCACTGTTTGTGCTTGAGCTTAAAATGTCAAGATCATAGAAACTCCTGCTGACGTACTATACAGTTAGACCTGTAATTGTTTATACCCCTGACATATTTATGTTTTGACTTGCCTTCTACTTTTACTAAGATATTTCTAATGTCATATCAACATTTAGAAATGGCCCGGCCAGAATCCTGACTTGAACCTGACAAATAATGTGTAGAGGAAGCTAAAGGTTAGTTCTGGGATTCCGAAACTTTTCCACGCCATGGTAACCCCAAACACCATTAGCTCCTGGGTTTGGGACCCCCTTTGAAAACACTGAGATAATGCTACAAAATATATAGAACACTGACTTTCTGAATGTTTGTTTTTTCTTACTTTAATTTACTATTCAATAATTATTAAATTTGTTTAGCATAAATACTGCTTCATATCTTAGTTGGTCATGAGTTCGTAAAGTTCCAGTATGTAACTTTTATTTTAAAAAAAATGTTTTTTTTATATATTTGTTAAAACTGTCACCATGTCATGACAGTGGATGAGACAGATAATCTGTAAAAAGTTCAATCTCCTCCACCTTCTCCTTGAGCTGCCATTGACATCTCCTGACCAAAAACAACCAATCAGAGCCAGGAGGAGGGTCTTGGCGCTGTCAATCAACCTCATGTACACTCTGCTAAATGTGCTAAAGGCGAAAAAGCAACTTACTGCTTCAGAAAAACCATTTATTTAGAGGCCAGTCAGCATTCTTGACAGGCTCTGCTGACGGGAAGAAGCTGTATTGTAGCAGAGCGGAAGGCGGGGGAGGGAAGAGGGCAGGATTCTGTGCAGTTTTGTTTTTAGAGCTGGACTTCTTTAAAGAGAGTAGACATCCACTTTACTCTCGGCTCCTCTCAGAGCAGGTTTGAGCTTCAGCAGCCTGCTAATCTGGATTAATGTAAAATAAAAACACCAACAAAGTCATCTACTGCAGGCAAGTTACTGTATACTAGGAACTCTAAAAGTTCCTTTAAGCATGATGCACCATAAAATTCACCACTGATGTCATTCAGGACATGCTGCTTTAGAGTACCGTCTCTGCTACATACAGCAGCAGTCTTCAGTCAGAGACCTATTCAGATTTGTTGCAACACTGGCTGCTGCCAGACGTCTTTCATGCGTACAGCATAGTCATCCATAGCAACTTTTTTGAAAATATTTGGATGGCGTGAGTTACGATAACATTTATTTGCCTTTTGGGATAAACTCATCTATACGTCTAAGCATGTAGATCAAGTATTTTGTCATCCGTCACTGAGAGACAAGGGAAAATGTAAAGATGTGCAGTACTGTAGATAATCATTTTGGCAAGAGCTCAAGTCCTGGTGCAGTAAAATATTTTAGAGCATTTTTTTTCAGGTTTTATTGTTGCTATTCCCCGGTGTCCTGCAGCGTTCCCAGCTCTGTATTTTCCCACTGATCACTGACCACATTTGGTCAGTTTTTAGTTGCTTTGAGCTCTGAGTCTACTTCTGGGGCAGATTCTAGAGATTTCTGTTCTGCCTGCACATCCTTAGCCTCAGGCTACAGTTACCTCTTTCACAGAGCCCAGTACTCCCTCTAGTCTAAGGACAATGCTACATGCTTATGTAATTTATATATAAGTTTTCAAATCTGGAATGAGAAAAGCGTATAAATCTAAGCTTACTCTTAATTGTTTGTGAGGGAGCAGTCGTATACAAAAGATTTTTCAGATGTTTGACTCTGTCTGCTTCTTCGCTGAGGTTCATTACACACCCAAAATGTCAACACACCAGTAGCGCCTTTTCAATTAACCATTCCTATTCAATTAATTTTTTTCAATAAAACCTTTTGGCTCTTGCATGAGGTGTTGTTTTTATTAGTCAAACAAATATAAAAATAGTATTAGAAATCTTCCTTATGAACGTAGAAGTTGAAAGCAGAGTAAAGCTGACATGTGTTTTGTTTTTCTGTCAGGTTCAAATTGCAGAAAGCAGTGGCTGGCCTGAGGGCCGCGGGCGGCCAGCAGACACACTCCTCTCTCAGCTTGGCCACAGACAGCTTCCTCATGCTCTGTCAGGTGCAGCTTCAGCAGACTCAGGATTTACAACAGCGACTCAGCAGGGAGCTCAGGTAAGAGCAGACGAGAGCGTTTGACATAAAGTTGACACAGTCCGTGTAATGCTACAACCCATTTTCCGTCAGTTATCTTTTTGCTGTTTTGATGCAGATTTTTAGCTAAACAATTCATTAAGAAAAATAGAAATTGCTTGTTTGTTTTTAATAGTGCTGGATTGTCAGAATACAGCTGGAAGCTGGAAGAATGAAGTTCTGGTTAAAAAGAAAGTACACCCTAAATTTATTCAAGACCTTATTTGATTTATGAAGAGTTTGACCTCAGGACTTTGTAATATGCAAAGTTGGGTCTGAATAAACCACAAGACTTCTACAACAATGTCCTTTTTTTATTGGTGATGTACATCACCTCTACACCAAAGTAGAAGTGATGTTTTGGCCGTGTTTTAAGGACTAACCACTCCTTAAAGTTGTATTATTCATAGGGTGTTCCAGTTAAGTCCCAAATCCAGCATATACTTATGCAAATAGAATTAAAGTGGAAAAAATGATCAAATAACAAAAGATAATACACAACAGTTGTCTTGTCTGTTGACAGGCATTTGCACGCCACTTTGTTTTATCTTGAGCCGATCAACCCGCCTAACATCAAGCAGCGAGGAATGCTTCCTCTCTCCTTGTTATGTCTGATACACAAGGCGCAGTGAGCCTAAAGACAACGTCCATCTATTTTCACAAGTCCTTCAGTGTCGAAGCCCCTTGCGCTACGAGGACCACCAGCGCTTAAAGCGGCGGTCAGCTTTCTGCTTATCTTCCTGACCTCTCCGAATTATGTCGCTCAAAAGATGAAACGTGGCAGCGACCACTGGAACGGGTCACGCCGAGGACTCCTATGGCTTGGGGGGGCAGTGTGGTTCTCCCCCCACAAATCCACCCCTCACTGGGTACCCTCTACCCCTCTGGCCTCTGAACAATGAGCCATTTTGGGGGCCTTTGCATGAGCCGACACAGTCATTTAACCCCTGACCTGACCCTGTGTCAGACTGAAGCTTAGGGGAGGTGAGAGCTGTGCCACACGCCAGTTCAATGGTGACTGTAAGGTATGAAGCTGTGATATATCTTCGATTGAGTTGAATACAGCTTGTGTTACGATGTTGTGTTTGTAATAGTAGTTTCAGCAGTGCTACCTTTTTTTTGTAATTCACAAACAACACAGTATGGATCAAAATGTGAGAGTCCTTGTTTGCAGGGATTTATTTCAAAGTTCAAGCTTGGAACAGTTACCTTAACTGAAAGATTTATATATATA
>CAEGAE010052974.1:0-25344 GCA_903067095.1 Girardinus metallicus | reverse complement strand
AGAGGAGATCTGCTTGGAGGAATGGGCCAACATTCCAGCAACGGTGTGTGCCAACCTTGTGAAGACTTACAGAAACCCTTTGACCTCTGTCATTGCCAACAAAGGATATATTACAAAGTATTGAGATGAACTTTTGTTATTGACCAAATACGTATTTTCCACCCTTATTTGCAAATAAATTCTTTAAAAATCAGACAACGTGATTTTCAGAATTTTTTTTTCTCATTTTGTCTCTCGTAGTTGATGTCTACAATTACAAGCCTCTCATCTTTTTAAGAGGGAGAACTTGCACAATTGGTGACTGACTAAATACTTTTTTCCCCCACTGTATTCAGCTTCAGTTTAACAGGTCCAATTGAGATGTAAACATGGTTCAGTTTTGGCCAATTACAGTTCATCTGTTGGGAAACTAACATCTGGTGTTGATTAATTATTGATCATAATGGTTCAATTACAGCGAGGTTAATGTCAGATGTTTTTGACCTCCCTGCTTAAACGTACAGTATCACATCATCATTGTAGCAGCCGACCCACAGAGCTGTTCTTCACGTTCCCAGGTGTTTCCTGCACTACCTAGTATGGTCTATGGGGGCGCTGCAGTGCTGGCCAGCGGTTTCGCCTGCTTCCTGCCGGAGACGCTCAACAAGCCGCTGCCCGACACCATCGAGGATGTGGAGGAAAACAGGTGAGCTGTCTGCTGCGGCTCCAGAACACTTCCGGTTCAAACCCGAATCCTAAAACGGAGAGCTGCACCTCAGCCGATTCTGATGAAACAATGGAAACATATTAAACAGAACAACTCGAAACCTACTGAGGTAGGTCTTACTGTGGGATCCTGCAGTGGGATCCTGAGATTAGACCTGGTATCTGGTCCCCTGTGATCGTGGTTCTTTCTTCGGGGAGGTTTTGATGGACGGCATCCGGAGCGCTGCTCCTCCATGACCCTGGAGCTCACTGATCAGTTCTGTCCTCTAATAAATAACCTGATTGGAATTATTATTATTCTGTGTGCCAAGGTCTGGAGGAAGCTGTGACCCCCACCTGAAAGAGGGCGTGGCTCTGAAAGAGGGCGTGGCTTCTCCTGATGACTGGGGCGTGGTCACAACGGAAGGCATGGCTTTAAAAGCGTTGAATGAAAAAGAGGGGAGTGGCCTCAATGCTCTCTAACCAATCACAGGATGCTACATCACAGGGTCTGGACCAATCACAGCAGACCAATTAGACGTGGACAATTTTAACAGTAAAATTTTATCTATAATCAATGAGAAGGTGATTGTTTAGAGATGAGAAGAACATGAGCTGACCAGATGATGAATGACGTTTAATGTCTAGAGTTGAGATATGAATAAATTGACTGAAGACACTGATTATTGATCGCTGATTATTGATTACTGATTATTCTCCGAAGCACTTATTGGCTGCCGACAATAAACATATTGATAAACTGAGTCTGATCTGTTTCTTTTCTCAGTCACATGGCTCACAGGTCATGTGTGCTTTAAGAACATTCAGCAGGGATCATGGATCCAAAGGGGCGTGGCCTATTACTCATCAGGTTCAGATACCTTCATAGCTTAGATGACGGTTGCTCTCCATCCTCAGCATCACCATGGCAACATGGTCCTCAGACAGGAAGAACACTGGCTGATCACCTGCTGCCTCTGCTTTATCTCCCATTAAACTACTAGAAGGGAGGCCAAACTGCTCCTGTTTGTCTCCATGTTATTGAATTGACTTCAGATGTTTTTGTGCTTTAGTTTTATTCCTCGGGGTTATTCTGGTTCTGGTCCATTCCCTTTCGCTGTTCTGCTTTTCAGTTTACCCATTTGTTTTGTCATGTCCTTTTCTGTACTTTAATAATAATAATAATAATAATAGATTTTTTTTAATGCCCATTATATCTTGAGATCTCAAAGGGCTACATTGTGACACTGAAAGGCATCAGCAGAATTAATAAATCTGTCTTTTCATCAGGTTCTGGTGAACAGAACTGTCCACTTACTGTCTAAGATTAGAATAAAGACTTTAGACCCTCAGCTTTGTTTTAAACTGAGCTGCAGTGACCCGGTTCAGGTTCTGTTCAGTCACCATCTGTGTTTTGATCCATTCAGGGTTCATTCCCCTACAGTTAGCTGGTTGATGGCCCAGCTGGAAGTGATATTGAGTGGTGTGGGAGGAGCTTACTTTCTCAAACAAATTCTCCATCTACCTAGAGCCAGTTTCCAATAGCAATTCACCCTGAGAGACAAACAAACTTGTCCAATGTACAGGAGTACCAAAACACATCAAACAGATTGAAATTAATCCTGGTAATTTCACGTTACATCAAGTTCAGGTTATGGTGGTGAGTAAACCAGACATTTACTGGCTTCATCAAGTGGCAGTAGAAAGAAATAACTTCCATATAACAGGAATAAAACCTCCTTTAGGACCAGAACCTGGATTAGCGCGAGCAAACATCTTCTACAACCAAAGCTTTGAAAGTCAGATGCTGTCAGAGGAAGCATTGACTTTCTATAGGGAGAAGTAATACATTAGTGACTCCTTCATTGTTGAGAAGCAGTGAAGCAGATAAACCGTGAGTCTGGAAGAGCATTTGGAGAACAGAGAATATGTGGATGGTTGGCAGCAGTGAGGGAGGAGTCACATCTTATCTGCTCAGGAGAATCTAGCTTGATTGCATCAATAACAACTAATAAAATGGAACATTTCAATATACAGATGAGATGCAGATTTATGATTAGCCTGGAGTTCTTTATTCATTTATTTAAGAGATTTGTCTCTTTTGTGGATTACATCAGTCACGTGATACTGCTGTTGGATCCTAACGGGTCTCCCGCCGGAGATCCGGTGGGTTTCATAGAGACAAGCTCCGACCACAGGGTACGCCGCCTGTTTCACCGGCTGACAAACGATGCGAAGTCATAGAGTCTCGCTGAATCAGCCAATCACAGACGTCGCTCTGCCCCGCTGTCATTAACTGACAGGACATCGGACCAATCAGAGCACCTCTAGGCAAGAGGCCGCGGAGCAGGAGGGCGGGGCTTCATCGCCACTCAGTAGATCAACGGAACAAAATGGCGGCCGTGGCTGCGGAGCCAGGAGCTGCGGTTCCGACCACAACACGGTCCGAAAGTCCGCCGGAACCTGGACCGTACAGCCCCGCACATCACGAGATTCCGGCGGAACCCAGCGACGGCCCAGAATCCGGTCCAGGCGGGAACCCAGACAACGGAGAATCCAGGGAGAGCCGCCATGTTGGTCCGGAGCAGAACCCCGGGGCGGGACCGGTCTTACCCGCGACAGACAGAACCACAGAGGGTCAGCTGGACCGGAGTGGGACCACAGAGGATGTGCTGAACCGGAGCGGTGTCCGCCCGGACCAAACCGCGACCACAGGCCTTTCGAACCTCCTGGTGGACTGCAGCGGTTCTGAGAGGGTCTTTCCCGGACTGCCGAACTCAGACAGTACCAGTACCTATCAAACCATTCCCCTGGACCCGCAACCCCCCGCGGTGTTTCTGCACTCGGTTCCGGACCCCGCTCCGGTCTCTGAGGCCGGTCTATCTCTGGCCGAACCGGCAGAACCTACCGAGACCACGGAACTGGATCGGTGCTACACGATTCTGGAGCAGGAGGAATTGGTACCTGGACCTACGGAGGATTCAGTTTTGGATGAAAACTCAGAACCTGCCAACGGGTTCTGTAAGAGCTCAGCGGGACCGAAGGACGAGGATAGCTCTGGGTCGGAACCGAGTTCTGTGCTGGACCTGAGTCCTGGTACCGAGGTCCGAGTCAGCCTGGAACACGTGATCGATGACGCGCTGGTGGTGTCGTTCCGGCTGGGGGAGCAGGTCTTCTCTGGGGTTCTGATGGACGTGTCCAAAAGGTACCGATCACACCCACAGCAAGTTTCGTATTGTTGTGACCAGAACCCAACAGGGTCAGAACAGAACTTCTGATGCCATGTGGGTTTAGGGTCAGTGGTCACACCGACCAGGTTAGTGGCTGGCCCTGAAAAGTTCTGATGGTTTCTGACTGGATCCATCCATTCATCAGTGGAAGACCTTCTTCTTCTCTGGTGTTTTCCAGTAGCTGAGCCAGTGTCGGGTTCTCCACATCATCTCCAAGTTCTCGTCTCTGCATGAGGATCTCCTCTGACAGAGCTGGTTCTGACAGAACCGGGTAGCCAGCATTGTTTTGGTTCTGGTTTCTACATGGGTACAAAGGTCCAGAACCTTCGTCAATTGTCCTCAGAGCTTTCAAACAGAACCAACATGGTGTCCGGCTGAGTTTTGGGTCAAGTTTTATGTGCTTCTGCACCAGAGGCATAACCTTTACAGCAGGGGTCTCCCAGTCCAATCCTCAAGGGCTACCGTCCTGCAACTTCTAGATGCATCTCTGCTCAAAAATGTCTGAATTTCCTCAGCAGCGTTCATTCAGCTCTGCAGTAGGCTGGGAACAAGCAGGTTATTTGATCCAGATGTGTTTGAGCAGAGGTGCATCTAAAATTTGTATTATGTAGCCCTTGAGGACTGGACCGGGAGACCCCTCATCTACAGAACCTCTACAGAACTTGGTCTCAGTAACAGCTCAGCCAGCGTGGTCTCTAGAGAGAGGCTGGTTGAGGTCAGAACAGTTAGGTAGGTAGTTCATTGATCATGAAGGAAATTATGTGGCCCATTCATACAGACAATAAAATTAAAGAGCCACTAGATAAAAATGAAGCATTAAAAAAACAAATGTCAACATGATGATGATGGCAGCTTTATTTCACCTGATACTCCCAACCTGGTTGGTTCTGACAGGGCTCTGGCTGGTTCTAGTTGGGTTCCTCTCATCCAGCGCTGTAGGAATTCTCGTTGGGTTAGGGTTGACCCTTCCAGACCAGCTGATGACTCGGCAGGT
Organism: Girardinus metallicus; assembly: GCA_903067095.1. NCBI lineage: Eukaryota > Metazoa > Chordata > Actinopteri > Cyprinodontiformes > Poeciliidae > Girardinus > Girardinus metallicus. Next base: position 20,436 of record CAEGAE010052974.1, on the reverse strand, counting down.
TTTGGTTCAGAAGTTCTGGCCCAGAAACAACAACCGGATTGGAAGTGAGCTGAGCCAGAACCATTCAGATTCTCCAAAGCTTGGTGTTGCTATCTGGGTCTGTTGTCAGGGGATTTTGACCCGTTTCTTATCCGGTCGATTCTATTGATCAGTTGTTCTGGTGCCAGCCGTTGCTCTGGTTCTAACAGTACTGCCCTGTCTCTGCAGGTTCGGACCTTTCGGGATTCCTGTCACCGTGTTTCCCAGACGAGACAACCGCTGCCGTCCCGTGGCGTCTCTGCAGACGGCCACCGCTAGTGACGGGCCGCGGACCGAGCTGGACGAGGCAGCCGCCCCGCAGCCCTGCGGCCCCAAACCTCCGCCGCTGTTCCAGGAGGGGGCGCCGTACCCGCCGCCTCTGTTCATTAGGGACACCTACCAGCAGGCCTTACCTCAGCCGCCACCTCGCAAGATCAAGAGGCCGAAGCGGCGCTACCGCAGCGAGGAGCCCACCTCCATCATGAACGCCATCAAGCTCCGCCCTCGCCAGGTGCTCTGTGATAAGTGCAAAGGTGTGGTGGCATCAGGCGGCCACCGGGACACGCGACGGGGGGAGGAGGCGACGCGGCGGCGCCGGCCAGCGGATGCTCCCATGTCCTCGGAGTTGAAGCGTCTGAAGATGGATGACAAGTCGGGGCGCAGTGCCGACAAACGGTCGTCAGGGTTACAGGGGCCGCAGTCCTCGCGGCGCGTCCTGAGAGGCGTGGTCTCCTCCTCTTCCTCGACGGCGGCGTCTGGCCGGATGCGCCTGCAGCTGAACTCTAAGAAGGTTTTGACCCCAGAGCCAGACCGGCCTGACGCCCGCAAGGTCCTCCAGAAGTTGGCTCCGCACCGCCGGCCCAAAGACCAGAACCAGGACCGTGGCAAGGCGGTGACCCGGGCCGCGGCGGTGCAGAACCACGGCCAGAAGGTCCACTTCACCCGTCGCTTGCAGAACCCGGGCGGGGCCACCGTCCCCACACCGCTGCCACCCAGAATGCGCCTCAAACCTCAAAGGTATCGTACCGACGACCCGGCGCCGAGCTCCGCCTCTGAGGCGTCGCCCCGACCTGCCACAAGCCCCACCCCCTCTCCGCCAGCTCCTCCCACCCCGCCCCCGGCCGTTGTCGCCATAGAATCGAGTGATGGAGAGGCGCAGGAAGGAGCTGGCTGGCAGGAGGCGGAGCCTCCCCTGCCGTCCTCCTGCTCCCTAGACTCCTCCCACTCAGAGTGCAGCTCCACAGAGACCTTTGACCTCCCTCCCCCCGGGGACCCACCCTCCTCTTCCTCTGCCCCTCCGCCAGTCCCATCCTCCTCTTTCGTCCCTCTGTGCACCCCGCTGGCGGGCGAGGATGAGGAGGACGGCGACCCGAAGCGCCGCAGGAAGTCGTCCACGTCCTCCTCCTCCTCGTCTTCGTCCTCGTCGTCCGTCTTCTCCAAGTCCGTGTCTAAGTGTCTGCTGCCGGACGGCCGCACCGTGTGCGTCGGTGACATCGTCTGGGCCAAGATCTACGGCTTCCCCTGGTGGCCGGCACGCGTGCTGGGCATCACGGTGGCGCGCCGTGGCGACACGGGGCTGGCAGTGCGGCAGGAGGCGCGGGTCTCCTGGTTTGGCTCGCCCACCACTTCCTTCCTGCCGCTGGCACAGCTCTCGCCCTTCCTCGAGACGTTCCAGTCGCGCTTCGACAAGAAGAGGAAGGGACCGTACCGCCGCGCCATCGCCGAGGCCGCTAGCGCCGCCAAGCAGCTGACGCCCGAGGTCCGCGCGCTGCTCACGCAGTTCGAGACGTAGCATAGGCCCCGCCCCTATTACACTGGCCCCGCCCCTTTCATTCACTGGGAGGAGCCAACCCAGACTAATAAAGACTGTTTCCTGTGTGGAGAGGAGGGGAGGAGCCTCAGATGGCAGGGGGCGGTGCTTAATCTTCCACCTGGTCAGGTGGCAGCATTTCAGCTCGCTGATGTCATCATTTATCAGGAGATTCAGAGCGATGATTGGCTCACCAGGCTGAAATCATGATGACATCAATTCTACCTGACCTGTTGTAAACACTAATCTCTCATCAGGCTCCGTAATGGTGAGGTCATCGATCAAAATGTCTGACAGTTTATTTTTGTATCTTTCGATGACTCTCTGGCACCCCCTTCAGGTCCTACTGGGGCTTGAAATGCTGACACACTGACATCACTTTCTGTCGAGTTTGACTGAAAATATTTGTACTTTATTTTGAAGTTCTGTTTAGACGTTTTACTGTGAAATTGAGTGTGGTCCAAACTGAGGCTGGGGGTCCAGAACATGGTCGGGAATCACACACTCCGGTCCCTAGTGCGCTTACATCATCGCAGCTGCGTTTGATTGGCTCCAACAGTCAGTTCAGTTCATTGGTAAACTGGGTCCCTTTATCCTGGATCCCAACTGGCTCCCAGTAAGGTGGGTTCCAGTAAACAGGAAGTAGTTTTAGCCAATTAGATTGTCTGATGTAGTTCTTGGATCCTCCTGGTTTACGTTCAGAGACGTTTTGTTTTGACGTCTCACTCGTTCTGTGTTTGGAGCCCTGAGCCTGAGTTCATGGACCGGGGACAGGTGGGACATGTGGGACAGGTAGGACACACTGACTGTTAGCCAGACGAGGATGATGAAGGTGGATCTTCTCTCTGCTGTGACTGTCGGACTCTTTTTACCGTCTGTTTGCAGATCAGAGACTCTGACCAGTGTACATGTCTTTCTGTTTGAATCTGTTAATAAACTGTCCAACTGCTCTTTAACCATCGTGGGCGTCATCATTTCCGCGGGCGCCATTACTTCTGTGGGCGCCATTACGTTCCCCTCTGTTTGACTGCCGGTGCCTTGCTCATGGGCACGCCTCAGACTTTCTCACCTGCAAACAGATGTTGGGTAAACTGGTCTGTAGAGCGGCTTCAGAGTGGGAGAGTCTCAGCAGGCACTGGCTGAATCAGCCTGTAGAAAGTATTCATGTCCCTTCCAGATTCCTCTGAGGGTTTCAGATCATCAACGCGTGTTAGCATCAGACAACCTGAGAAATGAGCAGGTTTCCTGTGTGGAAAAGTATTCACAACCTGAACGCAGTAACTGGTCCCTTCAAGTGTTTTCAATGGGAACGAGTTTCTGGCGTCACTGGGTGAACTCTGACCCCTGCTCTGCCGGGGGCTTTAATTCAGACACTGGAGGGTTTTCCAGCTGCAGGAACCGGTTGGGAGTCAGGCTGCAGTGTCTCTGGTTAAATGTCAGGCTTTGACTAGTCCACCCCTTACAGATATTTTATAGATAGATGCAGCTCTTTCTGTAGATTCGTGATGTCCCTGAACTGATCCATTGTAAATGTTCCAGACCTGCAACTCCTAGACATGTCCCTGGTCCAATTAAAACCTCCTCAGCTCAGTTCGGGCCGGTTCTCCTCAGGTTTCAGTCCGGTTCTGTGAGGGTTTCTGGGTCTCCACAGGTGGAGTGTGAGTTTAGTGTGGAAATTTTCCTGTCTTATTTAATTTGTCAATTCCAGCAACAGATGATCAGCTTTGTTCCTCAGCGAAGTAGCAGTTAGCACCTACAGTTTAACTGTTAGAGGTTGGCTGTTATTGCTTAGCAGTTAGCTGTTAGCTTCCTGTCTTCCTCAAGACAGGAAGGGTTTCTCATGTGCTCTGGAGGTTTTGCACATCAGAGCTGCTTCTGGAAATCTTGTGGCCTACTTACTGTTGTCAGGCAGGTTCTGTGACCTCTGGGTTGCGGAGGTCAGACTGGTTAACTGAACCTTAGGTCTGAGTTGGTTTGGAGCTTTTTCCTTCAAGGATGAAATCATGATTTAAAAACTTTTAGTTTTTATTCAGGTTGTTTTTGTCTGAGATGAGTTGATGATCTGAAACAGCAGCGAAGCTCACACCTGTGTCAGTGGGCGGAGTTTATTGTGTGATCTGAGCACAGGATGGGGAGCAGCTTTACCTTCAGGAAGCACCTGGTTCAGACTGAGCCAATAATCAATGAATTGATGATGTGGATAAAGTGTAAACAGCCTTTCTGTGTCTCTGCAGCGCGCCGCTGAAGAGCTGCTGACGCTGGAGGCCGGCTTCACGCAGGGGGCGGGGTCTGAACACACATGGACATCAATAATCAATATTTAAGGCAGAATTTATATTTATGAAGAAAAATCAATGTATTGATCTTACTGCTGTGTTTCCATGGATACTAGGTTCAGGTTATAAGTTTTTGCGTCCTTCAATCAGAAATTGATCAATTGATCAACTCAGCTCGGCCCCTGATGGAGAGCTTCCTCACCTGCAGACGCAATCTTCAGTTGGAACCAGCAGGTGAGGCTCCGCCCCCAGGCCCTTACCTGGGTGTGGCTCCAGGTGAAGCGGTGGGCGGGCCGAGTGGCGGCTCCACACTTCACAGGTCAGAGAAAACAATCCGTTCTGATCCATTTTCAGACAAAAATGAAAAAGTGATAAGTTTTTATTTGGTTTTGAATCAGATACAAATTCTTAAAATATCGGACCGGATGTGATTCTCATTTTTATTGATTGGGTTAACGTGACCCAGAAATATTTCTGCATGAAATGCCAGAGGTTTAGTGACACTATGGAGGCGCTGGGGCCAAACGCGGACCTGGAATGGTCACAGCGGTCTGAATCACGCAGACGCTTCCTTCCTGCTGTGGCTAAGGGACTTCCTGTTGTGGCTGAGGGACTTCCTGCTGTGCCTGAGGGACTTCCTGTTGTGGCTGAGGGACTTCCTGCTGCGGCTGAGGGACTTCCTGCTCAGAAATGAGCCACAGAACATCAGCAGAGAAGAAGACGTCTGATGCTGGGGTTGGGTTGAAGTCAACACAGTCTGTGATGTACTGGGAACCAGTCTGGCAGGACCATCCCTCACTCCCCTGAATGATACCCAAAGCTCTGCTGGACAGGAAGACCTCCTGCTTCCTGTTCCTCTCAGGTTCTGATTGGACGCTTCAGGTCACGTGACCAGGGAGTTTCTTCCTCCTTCACGTCCTCATCCTCTCTTCATCCGGTTCTGCTTATTGTTTTCAGCTCATTTCAGTCTCACGATGGTTCCTCTGGTCCAGTTTGGTCCGGTTTGCTTGTGCCTATTTTGTTCCTTTTCTCTGGTGTGGTTGGATCCGGTCTGTTCTGATATGGTCCAGTCTGGTCGGGTCTGTGTCCTCCAGCTCCTTCTCTGGAGGCGTGGCAAAGCGCTGGTGAATTTTGGTCCCATGAGTCGGTTCTCCAAATCAGCCTATCAGAGGACAGGTTCTCTAGTAGCTTCTCTAGCAGCAGATTCTCCCAGTGACTTGTCAGATCTGCCCAGTTCCTGGTCCAGTCAAAGTATTTCAGTGGGAACTAATGAATTTAATCGGGTCAGAGTGGATATTTAAACTGGTTTGGTCCGAAATGGTTTCAATGTCTGAATTTATTTCAATATTATCTGATTAAAACTGCTATGTAGTTTAATCTGATCTAACCTGGTTAAGACATGTTTAAATTGGTTTAAACTGGTCTGAACTGGGTATTAATGGTCTGAAATAGGTTAAATCAGTCGGAACTGGTTCCACAAAATTTAACTGAACCAGTAAACAATCTTCTGAACTGGTGAGTAGATTAAATGTGCCTGACATGGTCAGAACTGGTTAAAACTGGTTTGAGCTGGTTTAACTGGTTATAACTGCCTGATCTAGCTAAACTTGTATAAACTATTTTGAACTGGACTGAAGTATGTTGAACTGGTTAATACTGGTCTGACCTGGTCTCAACTGGCTTCCACTCTGTCTAAAATGTTCTAAACTAGTTTAAATCAGCATCCTGTGATTGAACCAGTGGGAACTGGTCTGAACTGGTTTTAACTGGTTGTCTGATGACTTTTTGAAGGTTTGATTTTATTCTTATTTTTGTATGAGTTGAAAATGATGCAAACAGGAAATTGTTTTAATATTGTTTACAGATGGAAATGCAATAAAAATGCTGCATGTGTGAAACATTTGCCTGTGTCGGTGGGTTATTGATCAGGGGTCAGAGGTCACATCCTGATGATGCTGTCCACGAGGTTTCATACTCACTTTGGATAAAGAAAGAAATCAACTTAATTAACTTCACCAGGATGACAATGAAGAGGCTGTCTGAGAGACAACACGCGATGGTTTCCTGTCCTTCAGCGTGATGCCACACTGCCGTGGCGTGTCAGTGGAGCCGACCATGATGAAGAGAGGCGGAACCAGTGAAGAACCAGTGTAGAACCACCTGAAAGCTACTTCCACTGGCTTCCATACTATTCCAGCTCCAGCTGAATCCAGCTCCATATTTTGCCCTTCTTGCTGATCCAGGAGGAAGACGCCTCTGCCTGACGAGTTTCCTGGTCCGATTATCAGGCCATGACAGAACCCTAAGGTCAGAGGTCAACAAGGAAGCCTTTTGTCTGCTGAAGCAGTTTCAGTCACAGCTTCCTTCCAGGCCTCAGCGAGAGCGGCTGGTCTCAGCTTCCTGTCCTCGGCCAATGATCGGCTCCTCAGGTGAGCTCAGGTGTGAGATGGGTAAAGGTTTCTGTGCTGATGGTTAATAATCTGTTAATAATCTGCTGGACTTTATCCTGAAGCCCAGGCTTCCTTCAGATGGATGACTGCAGCTCAGATGGAGGACGACACCAAGGTAAGGCATTCACGTTTCTGATTCTGGTCCTGGTTCTGGTTCTGATTCTGGTCCAGGTTGGGGGAGTTCTCAGAACTTGAGGTGAGGCTTTCAGGGCTCAAAGTTAAACTTTGTTTAAGCCTTTCCAGTTTGATCAGATGACCACTCTCATCCAGAATCAGTTTCTGTGAAGAAATATTAAATCTGTGACAAATGATACCTCCAAACCGTCCTTCTTCAGGTGTCAATGCACCTCTGTCAGTCAAAATGCACAACACCTGCAGCAGGTATTGTGCACCTGTCCATTCTCAGAAACGTGCGCCTGTCTGGAAGTGGTAGCAAAGTTTGTTTGCTCTGAATTGGGTCACAGTGACACAATCAGCGGTTTATAGTCCATGCCAATGATTTACACAGCTACTGCATTCCTCAGTCAGTTAGAATCACCTGGAAACATCTGGAATCACAAGGAGAACCAGTCACTTCCTTCTGTTAGGTGAATCACAACAAACAAGCATCTCCTTCCTGCTTTTTGTGAAGTGGTTGAGTCAGAACCAGGAGCTGCTAGTTAGCTGCTGGTTAGCTGCTGCTGGCTAGATGCTGAGGGCTAACTGCTAGCCAGCAGGTCATCATCAGATTCCTGCTCTGCAGCATCAGGAGTTGTTAGAACAACGCCACTGTGGAAAAACTCAGCAGCAACTGTTGTTTCTGCAAGGGTCAAAGGTTATCTCCAAACCACCTGAAGTCCATCGTTCTCCAGAGGAAAACACCTCTGTCAGTAATTCTTCCCTTCTGCAAAGGTTTGAACCAGCAGCTCCTGCTTTGCTGTCAGTTTTATCCTGACATTTCTGTTCTTTCACAGGGAGTTTCTTGCTGTTTCTTGTTGTTTCTGTCCTCACAAAGGTGTTTCTGGTCGTTTTTGGCTATTTTTCTTTGTTTCTGGCTGTTTCTTACCGTTTCTATTATCACACAGGCCGTTTCTGTTTTTTTTTTTTTTGTTCCTGGCCGTTTCTGGCCTTTTCTGGTTGTTTCTTGCCATTTCTGTTTCTGGCCTTTTCTTGCCATTTCTGTCCTCACACAAGTTGTGTTTGGCCATTTCTTTTTGTTCCTGGCTGTTTCTGTTATCACACAGGCCACATTTTTGTTTCTGGCTGTTTCTTGCTGTTTCTGTCCGGCCACAGAAAGCTGCCAATGGGAAACTCGCCCTGTCGTTTCAGTCGTCTTTTTCCATTTTCTGCTCTTGCAGAAAGGCAGACTCTGGAAGAACTCTGGTCAGAACATCAACAGCGACTAAACGTTGTTCAATGTCTGACTGGCAAATAAAAACATAAAGCGTATTAGGAAATGTGTTAGGAACGCATTCCTTTGTTTCCTTCTGTTTCTTGTTGGACACAGCCGCGCCATCTGCTATCGGTTTCAGCTGAGACCGGCTGCTGATTGGCTACTGCCTCTTAGGCTGGGTTTTTATTGGTGAGGAGAACCAGCTAATGGGATCATAGCAGGGTGAAGTTAAAGGCAAAGTTATGTTCATTCAGCTTCCCTGGTTTTGTCAGACAGGAAGAAAACTCTTTACTTTTAAAAGCCTTCAAGGGAAGCTAAACAGAGAGGCAAGTGCTGCTACTGTCCTAATTATCTGGCCTCTGTTTTGGACCTGGAACAGAACTCTGTACCTTAAGGAGTGGATTCAACACTGCTGCTGTAGAAAGATCTGTTTTCTCAGAACTAACCGTTTTTTCTGCAGTCAATGTCTTATTCTCACTAAATGTTCCTGAACTCCATCTGTTGAACCTGAATACCTGGTCAGGCTGCTGCACCTGTGTCCAAACAGAGACGGGATCACCTGGAAGATGGACGGGGCCGCAGGCCGAGCAAGGCCGACTCTTCCATAAACCAGCCAATCAGAACAGAGAGGGCGGAACTAGACATGATTTACACCATTGAAGACGTCCCACCATGGTACCTGTGCATCCTGCTGGGACTACAGGTGAGAATCGGACTAAACTGGTCCAGTTCCATCCAGAAAGGTTCTGTCAGAACTCTGCAGACCATAATGGGTCAGGTGGGTTCTGACTCGATGTTTCAGTTTACTTCGTCTTGTTCTTGATGAATCGGTCACAAAGAAAAGATGTTCTTCAAAGAGCCTAAAAATGTTCAGTCCATTTAAATCCTGTTCAGGAGTCCAGTCCAGTAAATATGGAGGCTCTGACAGAATCCTGCTGGAGCTGGCTTTCCCTAAAATAACTACTAATTATTCTTAGCAGCAACAATCAAATGACCATTGAAGTTGTGCAACATTGAAGAGTTTTAGGTTTTCCTCCCCCTCAGTTGATTTCCAATCAGTTTTATTTGGGGCATTGCCAAGGAGACCCTGTGGTTGGGTAGCGGGTCTGAAGCAGCTTTCTCTTCAGGACGGTGAGTCCTTGATCCTTGACAGGAAAGCAGCTCCATCACAGTGGGTCAGAACCGAACTGTAGCACGGCCAAAACTACCAGCGTTTGATCAGTTTCTGGAGACCAGAGAAGTTTCAGAGTCTGACATTGGTTTGGCAGCGTTGCACATTGCAGCAAAATTTATTTTACAGTCACCTGGTTAATTTGATCAAAACTGCTCATCAACTGCCCACTGGGGCAGAGCCACCATTTGGGTCGTTGAGCTTTCTGCTGAGACTGAAGGGTGACTCTTTTCTCATTGGTTCACAGCATTACCTGACATGTTTCAGCGGCACTGTGGCAGTCCCATTCCTTCTGGCTGAAGCTATGTGTGTTGGACAAGACCAAAACACTGTGAGTCAGCTGATAGGAACCATTTTCACCACCGTTGGAATCACCACACTGATCCAGACCACTGTTGGAGTCAGGTAGGTCTCTGCTGAAGCTTCAGTAGAATATGAGGAACTTAAGACTAAAGTGAGTCTGTGCTTCCAGGCTTCCTTTGTTCCAAGCCAGTGCTTTTGCCTTCCTGATTCCTGCTCAGGCCATCCTCAGCCTGGACCGCTGGGCGTGTCCCAGTGATGGTGATGCTTAATTTCTGAGCACTGACGCTTTGTTTCTGTAAGTAAATATGGTGACCCTGACATTTCTGGGTTTTATTTCCAGATGTGATTTATGGGAACTGGAGTCTTCCCCTCAACACCTCCCATATCTGGCACCCTCGGATCAGAGAGGTATGATGACCCAGGTGGTCAGGCATCTAGATGTGGGTCAGGACTAATGAAATTCATGTTTTAAGGGTCCACAATGAGGCCAAGTTCACTTTTGACTCATACCTTGGTAGAATCTCTGCATCAGGAATTGTAAGTACCAAAACAAAACCCATCGAAACTCTGGTTTCTTCAGACAACTTCAACAAGTCCTTAAAGAAGACTAAACTGTAAGGGCCTGAACCTGGTTCAGACAAGGTCATGACAAACTCTGGACTGGACCAGAACTGGAGCTCTACCTCTCTACTGGAGCCTGGTTCTCTTCTGTTGATCAGAGTCAGAAGTTTCCAGGTTCTTCTGCAGGTCTGATAATAGAAGACATTACTCAATCTTGTCAGACTTCAGTTTAGCTTAAAACTTCATTGTTCAGGTGGTTTTGATCCATTTGGTATTTTATGGCACAGAGTCCTGGTGGAGTAGTATGTCACCTTTTTACCCCCACAGTGCCCTCCTGACCTGCATCTCCTCGTCTGGGTCAGAGGAAATTTGTTCTTCAGGGTCTAAAAGATTCTGTAATGTTTCTGTTTTCTATAGGAGCGCATGCTAGAGACGTTTTGTTGTTTGCTTGTTTACAGATTCAGGGAGCTATCATCATGTCGAGTCTGGTGGAAGTTGTGATTGGTTTGTCTGGATTACCTGGTCTGCTATTGGAGTACATTGGTCCACTCACCATCACACCAACCGTCTCCCTGATCGGTCTGTCCGTGTTCACCACTGCTGGAGACAGAGCTGGGGCCCACTGGGGCCTGTCTGCTTTGTAAGACACCTGTCCACCTATCAGCATCTCTCATCTTCTCAGTTTGAAACACAAGACCCTTAACAAACATGTCTGTTTCTCTCTACAGGTGTATGTTACTGATTGTGCTGTTTGCTCAGTACTTGAGGACAACATCACTTCCTGTTCCTGTTTACAGCAGAAGAAAAGGACTGACGTCCACCAGAGTCCAGATCTTCAAGATGTTTCCTGTAAATGAGACTCCACAGAGGGGGTGAAGTCAGCGATGACGTGATGTAGTGATATTATCCTCTGAATCTCGTCTCAGATCATCCTCGCCATAATGCTGGTCTGGCTCGTTTGTTACATTCTGACTTTAACTGACCTGCTCCCTAACGACCCGGACCACTATGGACACAAAGGACGGACAGACGCTCGCGGGGACATCATGTCGTCAGCTCCCTGGTTCAGGATGCCCTACCCATGTAAGGGATTCGCCAAGGATCTCCCCTGATGTAATGAAGACACAGGGCTGATGATGATGATGGTGATGTCCCATAGGTCAGTGGGGGTTGCCGGTGGTGACTGTTGCTGGTGTGTTGGGGATGCTGAGTGCCACCATGGCAGGGATTGTGGAGTCCATTGGAGATTATTACGCTTGCGCCCGTCTGTCGGGCGCCACGCAGCCACCAGTTCATGCTATCAACAGGTGAGTCTGGAAGTCTGTGGCTGGGTCCGCCTGTTCAGGTTGTTGATTTTTTGCGTTGCTTGTTTCAGGGGGATCTTCACTGAGGGAATCTGCTGCATCATTGCAGGTCTGTTAGGGACAGGAAATGGATCGACCTCCTCCAGTCCCAACATCGGAGTTCTTGGAATCACCAAGGTGAAAATCTTCATCAGGATGAATGAGACCTTTCTTTATATCTGGTCAGATTACTCCAAGTTTTGCTGGTTCCAGAATAACTGGTGCTTAAGCCTACTGGTGCAGGATTTACTGGTACTTGGTGCTCTGTTGCTGGATGTAGTCATCTTGGGCTTACTGGTCCATTTATTACTAGTTCTGGATTATTGATTATAGGGTTTAATGTTCTGCTCTATTTAAAATCATTTTGTTTATTTAGTGTCAATTGACAGCTAGAATCACGTCACCATGGGAGCTGAGTTTCTTGTAGTTTCTGGTCACCACTAGGGGGAGTATCTTAGTTTTATGTGCTGATTCCAACAAAGGCAGCTTGGCGGTTATTAAAGGCCAGTGGAAATCTATCTGGGTGTTGCTGATGAAACGGGGAAACGGTCTTCTCTTGTGCGTAAACAGTTATCTGCCTTGTTCTTAATAGAAATGTAAAGATAAATGTTCTAGTCCTGGTCAAAAATAACACTGAGGTTCTTTATTGCTGGAAATCAGGTGATTGGCTAAAGAGTTTATGTTTTATAAACTCTGGATCCACAGACAACATCTGACTTCTTGAAACAGGTCGTAACTATTTAAATGTTAATCATACTTGATTAACAACTATTTTCTCAAGAATTATAGATTAGAAAGGAAGATTAGATATAGGTCTGTAACTAATTAAGCCATTGTAATTGAGAGAAGATTTCTAAGTAAAAGTTAAATTACAGCTAGCTTAAAAGCTAGTGGTCCATGTACTAAGGAGAGGTTCATCATATCTAAAATGGGGGCATGAATCAAAGAAAAACATTTTAAATAATTTGGTTCTGGTTGGGTCCAACATGCATGTTACAGGAAGAAGATCAGATGTTTGTTAAGTCAAAACTCAGCTGACTCAACACAGATCAGTTCTATAGTTACATTAATGCTGCTTCACTTACTGAGGATGAAGCGTTCATGTTCAGAAGGATGACAATCATTTTATTTTTAGTGAAATCGATTTTATTTAAGTGAATCCAATGAAGTTGATGTTTGTCTGAAGGTTGGCCTGTGTGCAGGTGGGCAGCAGACGGGTGGTGCAGTTTGGAGCTGGGATCATGTTCATCCTGGGATCGGTTGGGAAGTTCACGGCTCTGTTTGCTTCTCTGCCGGATCCCATTCTTGGAGGAATGTTCTGCACATTGTTTGGTGAGCCACAGGTTCTTTCAGCTCAGGTGAGTTGATGAGGTCACATTAATCCTTTTTTTTTTTTTTTGTCCGCAGGTATGATCACAGCTGTTGGTCTATCAAACCTGCAGCTGGTTGATTTGAACTCTTCCAGAAATCTTTTTGTTCTCGGGTTCTCAATGTTTTTCGGCCTCACGCTGCCAGCATACTTAGACTCACATCCGAAAGCCATCAGGACAGGTGAGTGTTTTACTTGAGAATATTGGGGTTCATTAGAGTTTTTTTTTTTTGTTTTAATATTTTCCTTGATTTGCTGCTTTGAGTCGCTCAATTTAAAAGATAAATGCTGAGCTGACTCCCCCTGCTGGTGGATAATGAAATGGCACCAGAGTTAGACAGTGCCAGCAGTTGCGTTTGCATCCACGACCTCCAGTCACCTGTCCTACTTTCGTCGTTACCATGGCAACTGCATCTTGTGGCTGGCCAGGCGGGTCCGGCTGGACTTCCTGACCAATCAGTCGTTCTACAGACCAGAACTGGACCTCAATCCGGTTCTGATTTGGAAACTGATTCAGTTTCAGTGTGAATAACATCTGGAGTCCTCCTAACTAAACGTTAGAGACGCTTCTGGTTGGCTGTGCTGGTCTTCATCTGGAGCTGCTGGTTGGCTGTACTGGTTTTCATCTGACTGAAATTATTCTCTCTCTTCTGGTCCAGGTGTTGTAGAACTGGATCAGATTCTGACAGTTCTTCTGTCCACTGAGATGTTCGTTGGAGGTTTTCTGGCTTTTTGTCTCGACAACACAATACCAGGTGAACAACAACCCAACCATCTGTAGCCGATAGCAACAGCTGATGAGGAGCATTTTCAGTTCTAGTCTTCATGGAGAACTTTCTACTGAATGTTTCACAGAATTTCAGTTTTTATATCAAGCCTCTACAAATACATAAAAGCATTAAGTACCTTTGATTACATTTATTTCTTAAGAAAACCAATCCCAAAAAAATAAGAATGGGACCCACAAAACCTAAACATTGTGGATAGGTGGCGCTGCAGTGATGTAACACTCACCTGTTTTCTTCTTCTGTGTTCAGGAACGAGGGAGGAGCGAGGTCTTGTGCAGTGGAGCTCCTCAAGCACCGCCCCCTCATCAGCCCCCTCTCCAGGCTCCGCCTCCTATGACTTCCCTGTGGGCATGGGCATGGTCAGACGAACCCGCTGGCTCCGCCGGTTCCCCATCTGCCCCACCTTCACAGGTTTCAGGGTGTGTGAGGAAGATCTGCCCCCAGAAGGGGAGGAGCTAGCGGGACAGGGGGAGGAGCTAGGAGACGCCCCCCATCCAAGCACAAAGGTGTGACAGTGATGCCATCAGGCTGAGCCAATGCGGTTGAATTTGATCAGACTAAAGCTGATCAAATACAACAGTTTCTTCCAGATAACTGATCAGAAGGCTCATCTATCAATATGATTATTGATTAAATTATGGCTCCTGCAGCTGGACTCATGACAGCTTCCTGTTTCCCATCTGCTGTAGCTCCGCCCCCTCCTCACCTTTAGGGTCAGAAGCTTGTTAGGTTTTCAATAAAATGTATTGAACTGTGTTTCTGGTGATGCTCTAATTTAATTTTACAAATGTCGCCCCCTACTGGTCAAAAGCAGCCAAGTTACTCAAGAATCAACACGTTCTCATCAGGAACTACCTGAGCCCGGTTATGTTTGGACCGACTATGTTGACGATCCTATAGAGTTCTGATGCTTTAGTGGAACCTGGTTATAGAGGTCAGGTCCACTTCCTGGAACCACGACTGAACTCTAACCTTTGGGCTTCCTAAAAGTCAGGAAACATAACCCTTAATTCACCGAGATTCAACTTTCACCATAAAAGCCTCTTCAGTTCTGATCAGTTCTGATCGGTGGAACCAGACTGTCCACATATCCAAGCAACAACGAGTCCAGTTCCACTACCTTGTTGACTTAAGAATGTGGCCATCTCAAACACAATGATTATTACATTTAAAATGTAAGAATCTTGAGCACAAATTCGATCACAATGGTTAATTTATTGAAACCTGAAACTTCAAAGTTTGACATTGAAAGAATGAAAATTTGACATTTTTGATTTCAGCACAGATTTCAGATTAAATGAAGTTGCAGACTTATTTTATAAACTCCACTGCTTTTCATGTTGAAGTTTGTCAGAAATGAAGGAGTCGGTAAAGCTCAGAAGCAAAGGGTTAACCCTAACTCTAACCCTGAAGTCCTCCACCGATCACATGGCGGTTTGTCAGCAGAACCTGTGATGAACTTTGACCTCGTGAGAAGGAAGCTGTTGCAGCAGAGACGGCCTATTTAAAGTCCTTTAGTTTCCAGTTTGTTCTTGTTGCTGACATTAAACATTAACAAAAAAAAATCTAGAGGAGCAGCTGGAGCTTCAGGTGTGATGAAGGATCATGCTGACATCATCATGAGGTGTTGTCATGGTAACAGGTAGGTAGGGGCCACTGTACAGCAAGGGCACGCCCATCAGTGGAAACTGAATGACTGGCAGGACTGTTGGGTGGTTCCACAACATGGGGGGGACGGGGCTTGCAGGTAGGAACACCTGGACGAAATGTCCAGTTTCCGGGTCCAGCAGCAGCTTCCTCTGAGCTGCTGGGCCGGCGTCCATGTAGAAGCAGGGGTGACTGCTGGTGTCTAACATCAGGTGACAGGAAGCAGGGACACTAAGCAAGGCTCCCGGTGCTGCAGTGGAAACCAGGTCCTTGCATACCTGGCCAGGTGTGAAAGTCTGTGAACTCACAGGTAAGGGCTGCTGCGGTGGTTGAACCTGTTCACGTCTCCCAAAGCTCCTGCAATCCGGATCTCTGCTGGTTTCAGTCCGATTTGAAGAGTTATCCCTGACTTTGATCAGACTTTTGTCAGGGTTCACCAACAGGTGGAGGGGAGGAGGAGCTGTGGGGTGGAGGTGGGATGGCATGCAGCTCAGAGGAGGGTGGATGAAGGGGACGCTTCTCAGGTTGGGCTGCAGCCTGTAAAAACAGGGATTAAGGAGCTGGATGGGCGCAAAGGGAGAAGTTTCAAATTGGGTGGAGCGCTGGCTCTGGGTGGAGCATGGATGGAAGTTGGGGTCTGGGGCAGACTCAGAGGACTTCTGTTTCTGGAGATCAGGTGGTGAGCGCTGCAAGGGGGCAAGGGAGACTGCAGCTGACTTTGATTGGTTCAGCTCTGAAGGGACATGGTGGATGGGTTGGACA
Organism: Girardinus metallicus; assembly: GCA_903067095.1. Taxonomy (NCBI): domain Eukaryota; kingdom Metazoa; phylum Chordata; class Actinopteri; order Cyprinodontiformes; family Poeciliidae; genus Girardinus; species Girardinus metallicus. The sequence goes on along the minus strand of CAEGAE010052974.1, from coordinate 4,566 downwards.
TGGCGGATGGGTTGGACGTGGCGGACAGGTTGGATGTGGCGGATGGGTTGGACGTGGCGGACAGGTTGGATGTGGCGGATGGGTTGGACGTGGGGGACAGGTTGGATGTGGCGGATGGGTTGGACATGGCGGACGGGTTGGACAGGGGGCCTGTCTTCAGACCCGTCCATTGGCTGACTGTTTTGTTTTTCATTTGCTGCCAGACGGCTGCCAGCATTGTCCTGTTGCCTGTTCTGTGATTTGCTAAGCAATGCCGTAACCATGGCAGCATGATGTTTACCCTCTGCAGCTGGGTGACGTGAGACGCTCTCCTCCTGGCCAATAGCGTTGCAGCTCGTTGGGTTCCTGCTAACAGCTTTGCTGTTGTTGATGCTGTTGAAACTCTTCACATCCCTGACCAGGTACCTTGGAGCTTTGAATGCACCTGTATCCCCCTGCTGTTCACCCTGCTGCCCTGCAGGGGGGGGCGGTGGAGCAGGTGGGGCAGGTGCTGCCTCCACCTTCTTCAGGCTGTTAGCTGAGCTGCTGCTCTCCTCCATCTCCATCTTCTTGGACAGGATGTTCATTAAGAGGTTTGACGCCATCTTTGTTTTACTTTCATCCAGAGAATAAGATTTCTGAAGGCATCGCCGGCTTCCTTCTAGCGGGAGACCTGAAAGATCAGAAAACTGGATCAGAACTCAGTGTGACACCAGATCAGGTCACGTCTGAACAGGGTAGCAAGATATAAGCCAGTTCAATCTCGTTTACATTAAATAATGAGCAGCAAAAGGCTTTCAGGACAAACGGCTGATCACCAACCAATCAACCAAATATCTAACCAACCAACCCAACCAACTCAACCCACCCACCCACCCACCAACCCATCCTAACTCAATATTCTGTCAGCTTGTTGTTTTGGATCTCTCCGATGTTTTAGTAATGACCTTGAACTGCTGCTGTATTTCAGAATTAATTTACTTAGAAAATAATTTTCTAAGTATTTGACGGAGAAGCTTTTACCGCTGTTGGCCCCTGCAATACGGCCTTTGTAGACCCTGTAGCTGCCAGCCTCGCCACTGGCTGTGGGATGCATGTGCAGCGATGCAGGCATGCTGTTCTGGCGTAGAAATGAAAGTGGACGGGAATGTCTTTCGGTAACTCCTCCCCTCTTAGGAGGGTCGTCCTTCATCATCACCTGTTCAGGGTAAGCAGACAGGAAGACAAATACATTCATGTGTTGAAATATTCAGTTCTTAAGAAATGTCCCCCATTGATGGTTTTACACATGAACAGAAGTGAAGCATCACTCACACACACTCACACACACTACCAGCTGCTGTCCTGTTCGGCTAAAGCAGCTTCAGTGAGAAACACTGTCTCTCTGACATCAGCCTGAGAAGGTTTGGACGATTCCTCCAGGAAACATTTGGTTTCTTCATTAGCTTATTTCTACAATCTATGTGAGTTCAAGGTCTGGACTTTAACTAGGCCCAGGTCTCTTCATTTTTTCATTGTCAGCCATTTCTTTCTGGATTTATGGAATGTTTGGAGTTATTGTCATGGTGCATGATCCAGTTTCTACAAAGGCCATACTGTAATCTTTTTGCAATATTTTGCCAGATGGTCTCAGAGTCTCCTCCCTCTGATAGACAAAGGAGTCCGTGATGGATGTGAGCTGGTCAGGTCTTGCTTACCTGTCTGAGGAAGCAGACAAGCACATTTCAGGAACCACTGCAGTTTGCTTATCGCCATGGAGATGGAGACGCCATCAAACCCGCTGTCACCTGGACAAAGCAGCAGCTCTGAGGATCAGGTTCATCTGATCTGCTCTGCAGGAACTCCAGCAGACTCACCTGGATCTATAAACAAATACAATAAATCTAATCTAATCTATCTGATCTATATCTATGACTGCCTCACTAACAGACTAAAGGTCTGAGGGTCAACCCAGGAGGCAAATATCTAAATGTTTTGTCATGTAACCCGTTTGGATTTGGTGCAACCATCATGGGGGAAATGCCAACAATGTGCATTCTACCTGAGATCTGCAGCTCTGCATTAAGATGTGTGTAAATATTCAGGCATTCGTTCCATATGATTCTGTAAAATGTCCTCTGGATGGATTTTAATGAGAACAGCAGAGGGAGCCTGAATCACTTCAGGGATCAAATCGGATGAAAGAACGTTTTCACTGATTTATCGTCTGTTCTTGGGAAGGTAAATCAGTGACGATGTCAGAAAAACTCACCTGTGTTTCCATGGTTACGCGCGCACACTCTAATCCACTCTCAGGCTCCGACTCTTCATCGTCCGATTGGAGGATAACGGAGGGACAAAAGTGCTGACACAGATCCTCCTCAGACCATTCGCTGCCTTCATCCTCTTCCTCATCATCCCTGCTGAAGATGTCCAGGTACTCCACCTCACTCTCACCTGTCCAGGTGACCTCTGACCTCTTGTCTGCAGGAACTAGCGAACAGGGGAGGATCTGTGGGCTGGAGCTGTGACGAAGCGGTAGGTCAGCCTCAGCGCAGCCATGTGCACCAAGGTCCTTCCTCGCTCCTCTTCCTCCCTCCAGGATGCTCATAGTTTGTTTCTGTGGTGGAAAAAGATATATATAAAAAAACCATCATGCTGGTGTTTGCTGTTAATGATGGGTTTACTAGAAACTCTAAGTAATTTCTACAGAAATATTTAAACGGCTAAATTACCTTCCATGCTGTAACTATCCAGTTTACAGCATTTAGTCGATATTTCAGTTTAACTTCCTATATTTATTATTTTGTCTTTATTTATGATTCTCCTCAGAAAGTTCTGCACGTCATCGTCATGTTGTCGTGATTAATCGCTAAAAACACCTTATCAGTGATTAATCATCTTATTAGTGTTAGCAATCACTAATAATACCGATTAATCACTAATAAAACCGACTAATCATTAATAAGACTGATTAATCAGTCCCATGTCTCCCTGCTGCTGATTTTACATGCATTTCTTCAGAGTTTAAATCTCAGTTTCGGGTTCTCTGGCTTAGTTTAACTTCGACTCAACGGGAAAACGTTCTGAAACTGAAATCATACCTCAAAACATTTTCAAAGCTAAATGAGTTTATTGTTTAGTTAAAATAAATCACATAATTAAACATCAACAGTTGTACCAATCAGATCTGTTTACCTGGGATCAGATCAGAGATCAGAACCGACTCGGATCATTCAAGTTCTGGACCCAGCAGAACCTGATCTAGATAGAATGCTTCTATTACTATTACTATACAACCACTAGTCCAGGTTCCCGCTGCAGCTGGTTCCGGTACTGGAGACTCTGGGTTCAGAACCGGGCGATCCACACCAACACTGCAGGAGAGAGAGAGCTTTCTATTTGTGGAGCTGACTGACAGACGAGGCTGCTGCTCTCTCTCTCTCCCTGTTTCACTAAAGCTTGCTCGCCCATCTCCAGTCTGTCAGCAACACTCTCTCTCTCTCCTGTCCACATTGGTGTTGTCTCCAGCAGTAACCCAGGTACGGAGCCATTGATTGGTCCAGGTGAGTTAGAGGAGGGATGTATCTAAAAGTTGCAGGTGGAAGTTTCAGAGGATGGAATTGACCATCTCTGATTCAGACTCTATTTTCTGAGACTCAAGGTTCTGATTTGAGTTTTGGTCCAGTTCTCGCTCCTGATCAGGCGGTGGCGGTAGTGGGCCACCTCGTTGCTTGGAACGTTAGAAATAACCAGCAGCAGAAGAATCGTCACTTCCTTTTCCATATCGGGAGCTGCAGCTGGGTGGTTCTGGTTCTGCGGTTTCGTGGCGGTCCGCGTCAGATGCCTGGGTTCCAGTTCTCAGCTGTGCAGGTGGGTTCGCAACCGGTTCCGGTAGAAATCAGGAAATCAGCACTTGAATCCGAGTCATGCGTTATGGACCCTGACCCACAGTTCGGGTGGTGCTGCTCTGGTCATTTCCGGTTAGCCGCTTGTTATCGCCAGAGCTGCTTTACGGCAATCAGCTGATCTGACCGGAAGTGAAGGAGCGAGTTGCGCAGCAATTCCTCAGAAAGAGATCAGTGACCGACACCAGAATCGGTACCGATCAGTGGACGGACATGAGCAGCGCATGCGCAGAACAGAGGCTGGTGTTCAGCCCCGGGCTCGTGCAGCTGGTCCAGGTACCGTTTACTTGTAAAGAAAACAGCTGGAGGCCTGGGGGCGTGGCTGCGGGTCTGCAGGTGGGAACAGGTGGGAGAGCTGGTTCGGGTGGGAACAGGTTGGGCCAGGCGGGTCTCGACAGGTAGCAGAGACAGGTGCGAACTCAGGTGTACTAGCGAGGTGGTCCCGTATTAGGAATACAGAACCGAGCGTCTCCATGGAGACCGAGTAGCGCTGTCATCAAAGTGAGGCCGCCATGTTGTTTATAAATGTGCACTAGGAGTGTTCTGGTTCTGGATCCCAGCGGTTCTCTGGTGTTAATATACGGTACCTCTCGGTCAGTGGTGGAGAAAGTACTCAAAAAATGTACTTAAGTAAAAGTATAAATACACGGACAAAAATGTACTCTAGTAAAAGTAAAAGTACCACATTAAAATTTTTACT
>CAEGAE010052972.1:0-15437 GCA_903067095.1 Girardinus metallicus | reverse complement strand
GCAGAACCCTCAAGCTCCCAGGCCTCTGGTAGAGGACCCGAGCTCAGAGGATGAAAGAGACCACCCGCAGAGGGTGAGAAGGGAATTATTTTTTTTTTTTTTTATGTATGACTTTCTCATAATATTCAAATCTATTTTAGATCTGCATGAACATTTGACTCAAAATGCTTAAATTTTTAGATTTAAGTTAAGGTCAGACCCTAGACCCAGGGTCCTGGGTTTTTGTCCGTGTAAGTGCTCTTTCCTCTGACAGGATCTTTCTTGAGAGCCATTAGGCTGGCTCACCTGTAGCTGGTTCTGACAATCAACAGACTGGAGTTATAAGAAGCTTTGAAGCAGTCACTTGTTGCTTGATGGTCTCACATAATTGGTTAGTCAATTATTTTCATCATGTCTATATCCAAATTGAACTCTACTGAAGGAACTTTCACTGCTTCCTTCAGATTCAATTTACATAGTATTTGTTTTACATATTGCCTTGTAAACTCAAGTTGGTAAAATAGTTTCCTGCCCACACATTTCCTATAGGATAGAGACTGTGGCTTTTTGATGGTCACTTCAGAACGTTGACTTTGTTGTCTTAAGGCCACTTTGTCACTAATCTGCTGGCATGCTCAGGGTCATGCTTGATTTCAAATATTAGTTTTTGCCAAAGCTTGGTCTTTATGAAGATGTCTCCTTAATACTTCTCCATAATGTTCTTTCCCCATAAAGAAGCGACCTTTTTGTCAGGTGTACAATTCAGTCCTGCTGTGAAATACCCACACATAATGATTCAAGAATTTTTTTTTTTTATCATCATACCACCTTGCTTGTTTGTAGTACGAAATTTGGACTCAGATTAAGAAATATACTACACAAAAAGAAATAATTAAGTAATTTATGTGATATATATATATATATATATATATATGTGTGGGGGTGTGTGTGTGCACGTGTGTAAATAATTTATAAGATGAAGCAGTGTTAGGTGCAACTTGAGTTCAGGAATCTGACGGTTGAGGGGTAGAAACCGGTTCTCAGCCCGGTGGTCTTGCTCTGGATGCTCCTCAGCCTTCTGCCTGAAGGAAGGGGCTGGAACAGACTGTGTGTAGGACGGGTGGAGTCCTTCATGATTTGGGGTGTCCTCCTCCTGTATCGTACTGTGAAGAGGTCTGAGGAGGAGGAAAGGCTGCTCCCCACAGTCCTCTGTGCAGCTTTAACCACACTCTAATGATGTTCCCCTCTGCTTGCAATTTTCTCAACCTTTTTCTCCATTTGCCCATTTTTCTATGTGGGGTTGCTTTGGACTGGTGACCTGTCCAGGTGTACCTCTTACCTCACCCATTTATTGCTGTGGATAGACAACAGTCCACCTACTGATCTTGCAAATATTGATCAAGTATAGAAAAAACTAGCTGTTTGCCTGTTTCTTTTGTTTCAGTTTTGTAGTATTCAGATCAGATTAGCTTTATTTTTGGCAAATTTACTACATTAAAAAATAAACAAAATACAGTGTGATTTTACAAACCAATAATTTATCAACTCCGTGCTCCTGCATCTCCTGCCAACACCACCTGTAACTGCAGCTTCTCTGTATTGTTCTACTACTGTTGGCAACCTCAGGACTCTTCATTTGTTCACCCCCTCAGAGCGACCTGTCTCATCCCTTCCCAAGCTTTTTGACTCATCATCATTCACCTCTGAAACCTCCACCCTGACCACTTCTCCCTAGACTCCATTCACTGCCTCCTGTTCAAAACCTCACCTGCCAGTAAGTTCTTCACCATTCTCATCACCTTTCCCAAGATGAATTTTTGTACCAAAATTACCTCCATACCAAACAGTCACATTTTCTGGGCTGTTGGAGACAACTTGGACTACTGCATGATGAAAAACATGCAAACTCCATGCAGGAAGATCCTAGACCAGGATTCTAAACCTGGACCTTCTTGGTGTAATTCTAAAATTAGAATAGAAATGACTTGTGTTTTATTGTGTAAAACATGCAAAGTTTAAAAAACAAGCTGTTAATGATGACTATTTTAACATGCAGTCAGGCTTTTTTAGTAAACAATATTACTGTACAACAAATACTTTTCTCACCACACCATTTGGTGAAATTAATTTTTTTTGGACCCCGAGCCAGCAGGGGCAATAAGCAGTTGCACTGTTTTGTTTGTTCTTCAGATGTTAAAGACCAATATCAAGGAGTACATTTTTCTTATCTACTTAAATGCTATTACTGGGTTTATGAGCTGTCCCACCGCTTAGCTTGCTAATAATACAACTTTGCCTACTATATATATGGGCTTGTTTGTATGTGAACTTAAGTTGTAATATTACCATGCATTTACACAAAACTTTAAAGGTCTAATAAGTTTGACACTTCAGGTGTCTGAGTACAAAGGAATTTAGTTTCTAACAAAGACTAAATAGGATGAGCTATGCCATTAAACTATTTGTCACTTATCTTAACATGTAGAGAAACAGTATTTCCAAATATACCCACATCTGCTGTCACATTGTATTTCCACTCATTTTTAGAAAACACACAATTAAGAAATACATTTTACCTTCATTGCTGTGCTACATTTCTTCTGTTCATTTGTATTTCTTTCACACCCAGTATAATAGCCTAGATAGACATCTATGACGAGACTTTAATTGGCTGACTTAACAAGGTTGAGCTCCACTCATCCACCTGTGTGCAGCGATATTCACATCCAATCCCCAGAAAACCTTTCACCCAAATGAAAGTGCAGGAGCATAAATCTGAGCAATAACAGCAGCATGAGGCTGGATATAAAGAGGTAAATCCTTAAATAAGGTTCTAATATTTGGCGAGTGACTTCATCGGGGTGAGCTGACCTCACTTTTCAGAGACAGCAAGGAGCAGAGAGGGGAAATAAAAGGTGAAGTAAATGGCTTTGAAAACTTGTAGAATTTATAGACTGTCACATAAAACAAGGCCCAAATATACTGAAAGTCTAAGAGTAGAAGTATTTTAAATGTCATCTTAAAGGGATTCATGATAACTATAGATTTATTTGAGAAATATTTTATGTATAAAACAATACAGTTTGTAGGGTGTTTGGTTTTTATAAACTTAAATGAAACATGGATGTCACCATGCTTACGGTGCAATGTATTCTGGGTAAATTACATATACTAGATCCGATTGCACTAGCTTAATCCAGCCAAAACAGCATTGAGTAATGTTAAGCTTTCTGTACATTTTCTTGTCTGTAAATGTTATTACAGACTGTGCATAATGTGTTGACACAAAAACATCTACGAGCAGTTGAGCAGTCCACTTCACCCTTTTTAATTGAGTGTTAAATCCCAGCTACAAAGCCCCTTTGCTGTTGGCTTGGTTGCAGCCTGCTGCTGAGTGTATGGTGGAATTTAATTCTACTATGACTCTGAGCACTTTTTCTGTAAGTTCGGTGATATTACTTATATCTTAACTGTGTTTCTTGAAAAATAATTGCATTGTTTTGTGCCTATGCTGCAGCTTAATAGGTAAATGTGTGATTATATATTATATACTAACTTTTAAGATAAATATTCATTGGCGTGTCCTTATTAATTTAACTGTGAGTGTATAAGAGGAAAAATACAGCTTGTGTGTTTGTTGTCAGACCTATAACCAGTACATTATTAAATATTTCAATGTGTTTCAAAACTTTTCAAATGTTTTTTATTGCCTTTCTAACGGGCCCAAGCTGTTTTCAGCTGCTGCTCCTTGATCAATAGTTTGGTACAAGTAAGTGAGGAATAATGGCTCTTCATGGAAGATTCTTGATGAACATTTGAGCTGTTAGTATCTGATTTTGTTGTATTTTTTACATTATATTGTGTGGAAGTATTGTATTTGAATTTGTGTTATTTAGGGTTTGACGAGCTGCAACTCTATCTGTGACACCAGAAGCACTCAAGGATTTTTCTCCGGAGGTCCAACTTTCTTCTACCTATGGGCGGAGGACAAGAGGGATTTTTAATCTTTTTTTTTTTTCAAGAGGAAGCCCAACATATTTAGATTCAGAAGTGGAAGGGTACAGTTTTTGCTGTAATGCTTTACTTGACAAATAAAATTTTAAAATACTTTATCCCTGGACAGGGGTACCGCCAGGAATTTTGGGTCCCACCACAAAAAGTTTGCTAGCTAAGTCGAGCCAAATCATCTTTTCAGTTTGAACCGGAGCTCTTTGAAATCGATAGGAATATAGGAATCACAAGAGGTAATAAGGATGAAGAACAAACAGTGGAGCTTCCAGGCTGTCTGACATTTCTCCCAGCATTTTTCAATCTCTAGCTGGTGGCAGCAGGGTTTACACGCTGTGCAGATAAAAACTGTAAGGGCCTTTGTCATTTTTTCTTCTACAAATGACAAAGTTTCCTGGAGAGAATTGTTGAGACCACAAATGTAGATCCTTCGGTTCCGGTGTTCTGTCAGATCAGCATATGCTGTCAGACTGTGCATATGGGATGCCACCTTATTGTGATGGAGGGGCTTGAGTGTCCCAGTGATCCTAGGAGATATGCTGTCGGGGTTTTATACCCCTGGTAGGGTCACCCAAGGCAGACAGGTCCTAGATGAGTAACCAGACAAATTGCAGCCTGAAGATCCCTTACGATGGAAAACAACTTTGGATTTGGTGTTCCCTTGCCCGGACGTGGGTCACCAGGGCTCCACCAGGGAGCAAGTTCTGGAGGTGGGGCATGTTGGCAAGCGCCTGGTGGCTTTTAACCATGGAGCCAGGCTGGGCTCAGCCCAAACAGGAGACATGGGTCTCCCTTCCCATGGGCCCACCACTTGTGGGAGGAGCCATAAGGATCAGGTGCAGTGTGGGATGGGTGGTGGCCGAAGGAGGGGGGCCGTGGCGATCTGATCCTCGGCTCTTGGGATGGGGAAGGTCACCTCTCTGGTGGGGAAGGAGTCTGAGTTAGTGTGTGAGGTTCAGAAGTTCCGTCTAGAAATAGTCAGCCTCACCTCAACACATGGCTCTGGTTCTGGAACCAGTCTCCTTGAGATGGGCTGGACATACTTCCACTCTGGAGTTGCCCACGGTGAGAAGCGGGCATACTTGGTGCCCCCGTCTTGGTGCCTGTACGTTGGGGTTTACCCCGGTGAATGACAGGTTAGCTTCCTTCTGCTTACAGGTGGTAAGCAGAAGGACTGTTTGTGCTTATGTGCCAAACAACAGTTTTTATTACCCACCTTTCTTGGAGTCCTTGGAGGGGGTACTGGAGAGTGCCCCTTCTGGGGACTCTCTTGTTCTGCTGGGGGACTTCAACGCTCTTGTGGGCACCTGGAGGGGCGTAGTTGGGAGGAACACCCCCCCAATCTGAACTCGAGTGGTGTTCTGTTGTTGGACTTCTGTGCTTGTCATGGACTGTCCATAATGAACACCATGTTCAGGCATAAGGGTGTCCATATGTGCACTTGACACCAGGACACCCTAGGTCACAGTTCGATGATCAACTTTGTCATAATTTCATCAGATCTGCGGCCATATGTCTTGGACACTCAGGTTAAAAGAGTCCAAGTGTTCAGTGGTAGTGTCCACTGAACACTACATGGTGGTGAGTTGGCTCTGGTGGTAGGGGAGGATGCCGGTCAGACCTGGCAGGCTCAAACTTACTGTGAGGGTCTGCTGGGAATGTCTGCCCTTCTTCTGTGAGACAGAGCTTTAACTCCCATCTCCAACAGAACTTTGAATACATTCCAGGGGAGGTGGGGGACATTGAGTCTCAGTGGACCATGTTCCTTGCCTCCATTGTCCAGGCGGCATATCGGAGCTGTGGCCGCAAGGTTGTCGGTGCCTGTTGCAGCAACAACCCTCGAACCTGCTGGTGGACACCTTCGGTGAGGAATGCTATCAGGCTGAAAAAGGAGTTCTATTGGGCCGTTTTGGCCTGTGGGACTCCAGAAGCAGCTGATGGGTACTGGCAGTCGAAGTGGTATGTGGCTCGGGTGGTTGCTGAGGCAAAACTCAGGCATGGGAGGAGTTTGGAGAGGCCATGGAGAAAGACGTCTGCATGGCTTTGAGGCGATTCTGGTCCACCATCCTGCGTCTCAGGAGGGGGAAGCAGTACAACACCAACACAGTTTGTGGTGGGGATGGTGTGCTGCTGACCTTGACACCCTCAGCTGGGGGTGTTATGGGCTGGTGGGCAGAGTACTTCAAAGACCTCCTCAATCCCACCAGCATGCCTTCCATTGAGGAAACTTTTGGGTCGGGCTCTCCAATCTCTGGGGTCGAGGTCGCCAAGGTGATTTAAAAAGCTCCTTGTTGGCAAGGCTACGGGGGTGGATGAGATTCACCCAGAGTTCCTTAAGGCTCTGGATGTTGTAGGGTTGTGTTGGCTGACGCGACTCTGCAATATTTCATGGACATCAGGGGCTGTTACCCTGGATTGGTAGACTGGGGTGGTGGTCCCCCTGTTCAAAAAGGTGGACCGAAGGGTGTGCTCCAATTACACGGGTGTCACACTCTTAAGCCTCCCTGGCAAAGTCTATTCAGGGGTACTGGAGAAGAGTTCCGTCAGATAGTTGAACCTCAGATTCAGGAAGAGCAGTGTGGTTTTCGTCCCGGTCATGGAACACTGGACCAGCTCTATACCCTCAGCTGGGTCCTGGAGGGTGTGTGGGAGTTTGCCCAACCAGTCTACATGTGTTTTGTGGAGTTGGAGAAGGTGTTCGACCGTGTTCCTTGGGGAACCCTGTGGGGGGGTTCTCCGGGAGTATGGGGTACTGGGCCCTTTGATACGGGCTGTTAAGTCCCTGTATGACCGGTGTCAGAGTCTGGTCCGCATTGCCAGCAGTAAGTCGGGCTTGTTTCTAGTGAGAGTTGGACTCCGCAATGGCTGCCCTTTGTCACAGATTCTGTTCATTACTTTCATAGACAGAATTTGTAGGTGCAGCCAAGGTGTTGAGGGGATCCATTTTGGTGGCCTTAGGATTGCATCTCTGCTTTTTGCGGATGATGTGGTTCTGTTGGCTTCATCAGGTCGTGATCTACAACTCTCGCTGGAGCGAGTGTGAACCAGGATAGGGATCAGTGCCTCCACATCCGAGGCCATGGTCTTGAGCTGGAAAAAGGTAGAGTGCCTTCTCCGGGTCATGGGAGCAGGGGGTTGTCCTGCCCCAAGTGGAGGAGTTCAGGTATCTCGGGATCTTGTTCACGAATGAGGGAGAAGAGAGCGGGAGATCGCCAGACGGATTGGCATAATGTCTGCAGTGAATCGGGCGCTGTACCAGTCCATCTTGGTGAAGAGAGAGCTGAGTTGAGCTGATCTATGGGTCATGACTGAAAGAACGAGGTCACGGATACAAGCGGCTGAAATGGGTTTTCTCTGCAGGGTGTCTGGGCTCTCCTTTAGAGATAGGGTGAGAAGCTCGGTCATCCGGGAGGGACTAGAGTAGAGCCGCTGCTCCTTCAAGTCGAGAGGAGCCAGTTGAGGTGGCTCGGGCATCTGGTTAGGATGCCTTCTGGTCGCCTCCCTGGTGAGGTATTCCGGGCACGTCCCACCAAGAGGGGGTGGGAAGACCCAGGACATTCTGGAGGGACTATGTGTCTCCAATGGGTTCCTCTGGGGAAACCTTTGGGATTCCCCCGGAAGAGCTGGAACAAGTGGCTTGTGAGAGGGAAGTCAGGGCCTCCCTACTTCGGCTGCTACCCCCGCGACCCAACCCTGGATAAGCTGAAGAAGATGGATGGATGGATGGATGGATGAAATGTGATCCAGATTCACCTCACTGTTCTGTTTTTTTAATTACAGCCAATGGTGACAGTGTGGCATTATCTAAAATTACACCAGTCAAAAGAAATATGATAAACAATAACTCAGGTAAAGTTAGCCTTCTTGTGTTTCTCTCTAGATTCCAGTACAGATTGAACCAAATCAACTGTTAGTTGAAAAAATGACAACTTCCATGGGTGGAAGATGTAACGAAAGATATACATTTTTGAAGTAATTTTGAGTTTTGGCGTATCACAAACAGCAATTTTTTAGTTTTTAGGAAAATTTTCCTGCATAACATATTTATATTTTATTTGTTCAGCTAATCTTGGACACCTTTAAACTGCCTTGCTTCCATTGGTTTAAAACTGATACTAGCACAATATTTACTTGAATTTGAATTCTACATGAAATAGCCCGCGTACAATATAGAAATCTGTCATGATATCGGTTATTTTTGGGGGGTTTTCTGTGTTTTACTGTGTTTCTTTCAATTTCAAGGTTTGTTTTGTTTCCTGTGTTCCCTGATAACTTAATCCTCGTGTGTCTCACGTAGCCACTGGTTAGTTATTTCCTGCACCAGTGCTCCCTGTGATTTAAGTTTGAGCGCACCTTTGTGGTGCGTGGGATTCTTGTCTGAGTTCAGAGTGTCACAAGTGTCGAGGTTTGCGAGAGTAGTCTGAGTTCTAGTTTCCAGTGTAATTCCCAGTCTGAACCTGTCCACTGTATGGGACTAATATGAAGAATAAAAGAAAGAAAACACGCCGCCGCCTACCCATGAGTTCATTCCTCGAGTCCAGATCGTCTTTCCTGACAAAATTAGTATTTCAAATTTTTATTATTACTTTTAGTTCAATGAAAGGTCTCTCCCCACCAGCAACAGTCACAGTCGACGAGCAAAATATACATCAAGAAATCCAGACTTCTCAAAAAATATTTATTAATTGTTTTTTTTTTTACAGCTGCAGTATATAACTTTCATAAAGAATACATTTTCCATATTTGTTAAAGCTGTCACCATGTCATGAGAGTTTGAGATAATTTGTGAGAAGTTCAGTCTGTTCCACCTCCTCTCTTAGCTACTGTTGCAGTCTGACAAAATGCACCACTCCCGCCCAAAAATCAGAGGGAGGAGGTGGGTCTTAGCGCTGTCAATCAAACTCATGTATTCCTGCTAAATGTGATAATGGAAAAAGAAAAACTATTTATATGCCATCATTAGTAGTTATTCTAACTATACTGAGCAGATGCAATAGGTTATGTTTGCTGCAGCACAGCACGGGGCAATGGACAAAGAGAAGGGAGGATGATAATGAGAGACAGCACTGAGACCCACCTCTTCCCTCTGATTGGTTGTTTCTAGATGGCACTGTGAGAATGCGGAGGAGTTTAATTTTTTCTGACAGATTATCTCTCATACCATATTCACTGTCACAACATAATGACAGTTTTAACAAATATGAAAAAAAACATATATTTTTAAAAGTTACAGTTGCAGCTTTAATATCACCTAGGAGTAGAAGAGGGAACAGGTAAAGACGGAAATACAAGCTAAGATTGGAAACTCACTGCTCAAACCACCCAGCCTCTAGTCCAGACTATTTTTTATTATTTTAAAAAGATTGTTTGAATTTCTGTCAATAATGAATATGTTGTTTTGTGTAATTGTAATAAGCACAAACTGACAGAGAAATCCTTATGAAAATATGAAACCATTAAAAAAAAAAAAACATAAATAATAATTTAAAAGAAAACTTCCTGCTGAAGGCCACCTCTGTGTGATGATTGGACTGGGCACCAGTTGATTTTAAAACAGTGAAAATATTATCATTGGCTGAAGTCCAGTGATCTTTCAAATGAGCGTAAGCTGAAAGCTTTCTTTGTTTTAATTGCAATAGGTGTCACACATCATACAATGCAGCTTACTGGTGTGCTCCTTTTGTGTTTTCAACTTAAGAGATATGATATCTCTTAAGTTATCATGGGAAACTGTGAGCTATAGGCTTGCATGATGTCCCTGTGCAGAGCAGCTGCTAGCCTCACATAATGGCCTCCAATTAATATAATTTACCAGTATGACAAAATGGAAATTAATGAAGAGTCTGGAGAATGAAAACAAGCTGGAAAATAATGTGAGGGAAATTTACTACCATCAGGCTCATAATCCACATTCCTTATAATAGACAAATTAATGAACAAATCTTGAATTAGTAACATCTCCAGATTAGAATTCTATGTTTCAAATGCTGTTACACTTGTGGTGAAAAACAGACATACATCTTTGAATATAAAAAAATCACTTTGCTTAGAAATGACCAGAGCTAAATTAGTATTCAACATGCAAGAGACACTCTGGACAGATTGGTAGACTGACACAGGCTCAACACCGACACATCTGAAGTAAACTTTTAAACTTAATTCAGAATTTCTATATCCTAAACTATGGACACAAATAAATTAATATTATCCTGACCCAAGTGAATGTAGAACTAGTGTTTGTTCTGGATGAACTACACAATTCTGCCTAAACATTGTGACATGTTCTTTTGTTTATGATGTACAGTGGATTTCATCAAACTCATGCTACTTGTTAAAAAATTATAATTAAGAGAATTTAGTCCTAAGTCAAGACAATCCAACTACATGTAACCTGGATTTTTAAAAAATGTATTAATTGTAAAGCTACAATGATGCATTTGATGCAGTCAATTAAAGACTTATTGAAGACTATGAAAAATAAAATGACGGGCTGCCCCACAGTTGAGGTTCAATCAAACGTTGCTTTTGACGTTGGGTATTAAAAGCACTTAGTAGAAACATCAGTGTCCCTTATTTGTTCCATTCTTATAACAGTAGAGAATGTGAGGCAACTAGTTTCTGACCCTATTTTTTGTTGTTTGTCAGCTTTGTCAGATGTGGCAGAGCACAAGTCTACCGGAAATCTGACTTCACAGTCACTCATGCCACTTAAATTCTCTTTCTTCCCTATTCTGAGGCCTGCTTTGGACTTCAGCAAGCTATTTTCTCCTCATTGTTGATTTGCCTCTATTAATAATTACAAAGGTGTACCTAATAAAAAAGTCCAGGAAGTGTATGTCTGACCTATTCATCAACCATTCAGTTTGTATAACACTTTGAATATAATGTATGGGGTTTCCAAAAACATCAAACATCATGAGGAAACTGCCAAAGACTCATTGTTTCTTCAGTAATGGGAATATATATCTACACTGGATTACCACTGAGAAAAGCTTATTTTTTTATGACTGTTTTCCTCAAAGACAGCAGACAGCGACAGAGGGAGAAAAGCAGCACAATAACCTTTACCTTCTGCTCTCAGAATCAAAGCTCCAGAGCATGTCTACAGAATGGCAATCACACTACTTCTCTCCCTTTTTCCCTACACAAACAGGGTTGCTACTCTCAAGGTAACATGAAAGGTCTGGCACATACAGAGACATTTTAGGGTCCTCATCTATCTCCTGTGGCCAGGAGCTCTAACGCTTAGCAAATGTCAACAGAAAATAATGCACACACAAAAGCAATCTTATTTGTTCAAAAATTGCTCTAGGTCACTGCAATTCAAGCAAGCAGAGGGAGACGAGTCACCAATACTACACTCCAAACACCCTCTGGTTTGTTTTTCAACTCTTTTCTCCGTTTCTGGTAATTCCCACTTTCATTTCTTTTACCTTCTAAACTGCCGACGTTCATCTCTGCTGCTGGGAAACAAATAAATATCCTTCTGGTGTTTCCAGCAGAAACTTATCTGGTCAGCGCTTTTTCTCCCTCCCCTTTGGGTTTTTTTAAATCAAGCTATCACCTTGATTTGTAATGGTAGGGTAATTTGTAATTTGTCCTTCACATTATGTATTGCAATTGCAAAATAACAAGCTAATCAACTAAAACATTTTGTCAGTTATTGCTGCAGCAGATGAGCTAGCAATGAAAAAGGGGAAATTCAATAAAGCATACACCTCCAAGGGGTTTTCATTTAAACGATTACTTCTCTATCTAGCTCCATCTCTTTCTCATTGGTTTTATTTGTCCCCATCTGAAAACTGACAATCTCAGAATTTTACTTTTATTTTTTTATTTCATAATTCCACGGGAAATACGCAACACCTCTGCATAATGACAATTTAATGCAGAATTCGGCTGTGCTTCTAAAATTATATTTCATGCCATAGTTGCATAAAGCGATGACAAATGTAGTTATTTTTCAGTTTTTCTGCATTTTGTTTTTGCTACAAGTAAACACAGATTAGTATTGATAAAACTCTTTGATCCGTAATAGAAAGAATTAGGTCTTTGTCAGCAAAACGACAAGTATTCATTTTCTTCATAATGGAAAATGAATACTTTATCTGAGAGTTAAATCTCTGATTATCTTTTTATTTTAGCAATGTATTTATTGCTCTTCCAACCAAGTTCAGAAAACTAATCAGAGTCTGCTGATTAGCACACAACTCCTGGTTGTGTGCTGGACTGTGGATGTGTGTATTTGTGTTTCTTCTACCTTCCTCCTCCACAGGGTGCGACCACTGGGTGAGGTCTCCAGCGGGCGCTCAGCAGCATTTAAAGAAGCAGGTTTTTTTACCTTTTGCTAAAGAAAACACATTTTCCTGTACTAACTCCCTCTCTCTGGTACCTCCTTACAGTCCCTCATGTCACCTCCACCATTCTGTGGAGCACCTGCTGGTCCCTCACTCTCCAGTCTCCTTGTAATCACTCATCTGCTTGGCCAGTAAACCCACTGGCGCTCCATCTTTATCTGTTGGAAAGCAAATAGGAAGACAGATCACCAGCTAAACCACATATCCACTCCCAGTCAAACTCAACATCTGTGGAAATACTATCCTTTGCTCCTTCAACAACAGGAAGACTACCCTTTTTCTCTCTACATGCCAGATCTCAAAAAAGTCGATGCATTCAGGAATCATTCACCTCCCCTTCAGTGAGGACCGGACCTAACCTCCTCCTGCTGCAGTTACAGATCTCCTGACCGTTCATTATTCTTTTTCAATTAAGCTATTTACTTTCTGTTTTAAAGTGTTCAGAATTGTTGTTCATGGCAGGTTCTATTTCATGGTGACTTGTAGTCCTAAGCAGATGACTACATCATCTGCTGATTGGCTTGCTGGTAGGCAAGCTGCAGTGCGTCCAGCACGGGGGCTTTGTTGACCTTTCCAGGATTTTGGGAAAGGTCAACAACCTTTTGCTAAAGAAATCATCGTCTGCAATCATTTAACCTAGTAGTGGTGCATTTTTCAGAACTGGGATTACGGTGGAGGGCTTGAAGCTCATGCAGCTCCAGAAGCTTGTTACACATGTGAGTGCAGATGGGGTCAGTTAGTCAAGGCAGGTTCTCAGTCAGAAGGGGAGAATAGTTGGTTTTTCACTTTTTCTCATCTTCTGATGTTCAAGGAACCTGTTAACATCTTCCTCAGATCTTTAGTTCAGGCAGGCGGTCTGAGGAGAGAAGAGGGATGTAGAGGAGTTGCAGGTCGTTCTGGGTGAATGTATTGGAAGTGTGATTGGTTGTTTTTTTACATCTGGCAGAATGAGCTGATGAGGTCATTAGCTAGCCTGGGGGTCTGACACAGCTTCCTCAGATGTGAAGTGAACCATTGTTCATTGCTGTTGTGTGTGTGAAAAGTCTTGTTCTGCACACACACATCCTCAAAAAGACGGATGCAAAAATTGTAGGTAGGATGAGTAAAAATTTATGAAAGAGGAGGGGAGAGGATATTTTTTATCAAGACTTTGATTTGGTCATATTTAACATAATCTGAAAAGAATAGAAAAAACATCCAAGAGGAGTTTGTGAATGTTGCCACTATCGCCATTCACAGGAGATAGTGGAACACATATGAATGGAGAAAGAGAGAGTCTTCAAAATTGATTTCACAAACAAAAAGTACAATTTAATTTAGAGTGCATTCACACCAGCCCTGTATAGTCCACTTTAATCAAACTCGAGTTTGTTTACCTAGATGATCTGTTTTGTTTGGGGAGATGTGAACTCTAACGATGACCAAAAAAGCAAACTCTGGTCCACCAAAAAACCTCAGCCTCCATTTGGTTAACATGAACTCTGACGCGGTTTGAATCTAGTGTGAATGCAAGCGGACCAGAGACCGCTCCAAAAGCAGGAAACTGGTCAATATATTACTCTCTGCTCTGTGGGTTACTGGAGGTGTTGTCAGTTGCCAAGGCAACAGGTCTGTGTGTAGAGTAAAGCCAATACACAGAACAAGGAGCAAGCAGAGTATAAGTGGTTTAAAGTTATTTTAAACTTGCTTATCAGTTTATTTTTTCTTTTGTTGTGGCACACTGCAGCTGCTGGAATTTTTTAACCTTCAATAAATGACTAGACTAATTGTAAAAAACTGGACTAATTTTCTGTTCAATTTTTATGGGTTTTTCTCAGGGTAAAAACTTTGGATCTGCATCAAACTGTGTGTTCTTTTCACGGTTCTTCTTGATTATTTTATCGGCAGCTGACAAGAAATGTATCACCCCCATGTCTTATTTGTTCATTCACATATTTGAATACAAATGTGGTGACAATTACATTAGATATTAGAGAAAGTAGTTATCTTTCATGAAACATTTGATTAGAGTTGTCAGTTTCTGGAGTGAAGAGTGGAATATTAATAGGAGTTTGGGTTTGTCATTCAGGGTCAAAGTAGGGCACAAAAGGAAAACGTTCCATTATTCATTTTTAACTCACCAATAAAAAGCATATTCAAACAATGAAGGTACAAACAAATATACCATACTATCTATTGATTTTTATATTTTATATTGCCAAAAAGTAACATTCTTGTCTCATCTGTCCATAGGACATTCTCCCAGAAGCTTTGTGGCTTGTCAGCATGTAGTTTGGCAAATTCCAGTGTGACATTTTTATGATTTGTTTTCAACAATGGTCGCCTCCATTAAGTCCATTTTGGCTCAAACAAAGTCGAATGGTGTGATCTGACACTGATGTTCCCTAAGCTTGAAGTTCACCTTTAATCTCTGGAAGTTTTTCTGGGCTTATTTGTTACTGTTTGTATTTTGCTTCTCTTAGTTTTGTCCTCAATTTTCCTCCTGCAGCCACATCTAGGAAGGTTGGATAGAGTCACATGCATTTTATATTTCTGAATAAGATATGCAGCTGTAGTCAGAGCAACATCAAGCGACTTAGAGATGGTTTTGAAACCTTTACTTTTAACATGCTTGTCTATCATTTTTTTTCTAATTCTGAGACAGTTCTTTCCTTTGCCTCCTCTGGTCCATGTTGAGTGTGGTACACAATATGTCATCAAACAGCACAGTGACAACATGTGGCCCTATATATAACCTTACTGACTGCATACAAGAATGTAGACATCTGTGCTAATTAGTGGTCACATCTTGATTTAACAAGGACACACCTGGATTTAACATGTCCCTTTGGTCACATTATTTTCAGGGCACCATCATTTTTGTCCAGGCCTGTTTCATGACTTTAATTTTTAAAATAATTCTTTTGAAGCACGTTTGAAAAGCAATGTGATTTGAAATGTGGTTTCAAATCAGACATTGTGTTAATAATGTAGACTGACTGCAATCAGCAGCCCGATCATTAAATTATTCACACAGCTGCTATAAACTTATTGCATCTCTGGCAGTGCTGTTTACATTATATACATGTATAACAGGATACATTTATTGGTCAC